>JANAVB010010733.1:0-11325 GCA_029216955.1 Iris pallida
ATATATATTGATATAGATATATATATATATATATAGATATATATTCAATAATCCTCAATCCATTCGTCGAAGGTAAAAAAAAAACGACATTTTCTTTAGAAATTTTTTGTATCCATCCAATTATCATAGAATTTAATTCTTGAAGCACCAAGGAATTAAATATTTTCATATTCCATATTTTCTTAATTCTCGAAAACAATTTGTTGATCTAGAATCCCTCCATCCTTGATTGTATCAAAAATAATTTTACATCATCACAACTTCATCTAATAGGGTTTACCGCATATTTAAACTATGTTCAATTTATACCTCGTAATCGCATAATAATATTAAACCAACTATACATTAATCTCCTCTATGGGGTTTTCTAATCTAGCCCCGTATAACTAAAGGTGTCATGATCCGATTCTATCTTTGCACAAGGGAATTATATAAGAAACAAGGGTTTCATGAATCACGAGGAGTTTAAACAAAAAAAATCCTCTAAGAGGGAAGCAAAACAATTCGGAGGAAAATATGGTTAGGTTCAATGGTCGTGGTATGGTATGGCAATGAATGAGAGTTATTAGTTATCGCACGAGAATAAAAGGTTAAAAGTTAAGTAAATTAAGATGAGAATAAGTATGGGCTAATGAGTCATGGTTCCTTGAGTGAAGATAGTCTCATAGGTTGGGGGTATGATCAAGGAAGTGGTTCTAATCATTATCAAGTTTCAAATGATTAGAAGATCACGATAATAAATCTAGAGTTGAGGGAAGGACAACTAATTCAAGATGAGGATGATGTCACATGGCTTGGTCGATGACTACTACACTTGTGTATATACAACTATCATGGTTATAGGTGGTATGGTAACTAAGTGGAATACTCTGTGTTTATCTAACAAACGTTTGTTTCTCAGGAATAGGTGAAAACGAAAAACAAATAAGAGTTCAAGGGATATGTGTTCGAATCCAAATACGGGGTTCAAAGCGATTGAATAGTTCAAAAAGGAGTTGACAAGGTAGTTGCGGTTGAGATCCTATTTTTGGTAGATTCCTATTCGTAGGCTCGTATTAGTACGGTTATGTAACCAATACGATATGCTTGGACATGTCTAAAGGACAAGTATTTGCCTTAGTAAGCTAAGTCAACTATATCTCAACCCATGTAGAATAGTCATATGAAGAGATAACCAAGTGCACTGAGGTTGATCAGACAATAACACACTGATTCTAATAAGACTATGTTAGTAGGTGCACCCAATAAAGCATATGTCCTGAACAAGCTCGATAAAAGAATAAACTTGCAAAACTAGACTATAATAGCAGCATTAGTCAAGATAGTCCAAAATATAAGTAAGTGAGATAATGATTGAAAGAAAGTATAAATATTTCAAGTTTCTTAAGAATCTAAGTCTTGTTCGGTGTTTTTGCCTATACAGTCGTCCTACTATCGTCTTGTCTAAGGCTTTGGCGACCAAATGGGTTAGAAACTTTAAACTCTATAGTCTTAGGTAAACATGTTAGTATTCTCTTTAATGGATCATAAGGACAAAAGGAATGCTAGGTTGTGAGGCATTCTACCCAAACTTACAAGAGTTCAACTAATAGTGTGATGGAATAATGGAACATATATACCTAGTGCAAGTCATCTTCCTAACCTCTATCTAAGACGAAAGAAAATATTAGATTTACGGTAGAAAGAAATCAAGCATGATGCAATTCAATGTAGTCAAACAAGAGTTCAAGAATGAATCAAGGAAGAAGATCAAGCATGTGGATGAGATCTTAGACTCTAATCCTATATGCATGCTTGCTTAGTAAAGTGATGTAACCAAACAATTTATTTGTTGGACCTGTATGGGCCACCACAAAAACATGTAACGTTTCAGTCCCAAAATACGTAGGACAAGGTACATAAATATATCAACCGTATATTAAATATATGTAAGATGTAAATGCAGTATAATCATGGCTAACTAATCACATCCACAAAATAAAGAATTGAACTTTAATAGAATCAAATATGAAATATCATTTACATGTTGCTAGATGAAGACAATTCTACTACTAACATGAAACTAAAAAGATGGAAATAGCAAAATAGGAATGCGAGTAGCAAGGGATGATCCCAGAGCATGGCCTATTCGATAGGAAGGAGAAGATCAAGATCCTAGTGGAAACTCCAGCGGAAAGTTAAGAAAATACACACTTGAAAAGATCACCAGGTCCTAAGATGGACGTAACAAGATACATATAAATATGTCATATGAATAGAATATAAAATATGTCACAAAGTCACAAGTAAAAGTAAATAGTCCAAATCACAACATGGCTCAATATCCCAGTATCGAAACAGTAGACTACACCTATAACCAAACATGGACAAGGGACACATTATTTCGTGATGTGACACTGACCTATACTACTATTGGAACGGAGTATGACATGACACCAACTAAGATCACCTAATGATTCTACTGTGTATGTGTTCATGATGTTAAGAACAAACCTTCAACGCATGGACACTCTTGCTAATATGGGATTGGCATAGTCTCAACTATGGGCACCAGGGTCCTACGTTCGCAACGCTCTATGAACATCAGAGGGAATCAGTACAGTGGAAAAACAGTACCTGCATTTTCGGCAGAGCTCACAGGTTATAATGGATAGTGCATACGTGGCCCCTACGTCAAGGAACTGCAAATTCAACACCGCATGCTCCAACAAACATGGCACCAGAGGTGACCAAGGGAAAAAAAAGAAAAATTCTCTAGGAACTTCAAATTTTACTTAGGACAATCCATTATTTGGTACAAGCCCAGGCTGATTAAATTTTACTCGGGACAATCCAAAAACAACATTTGGGGCTGCCCACATCCCTTCTCCCCCTCCCAACCTAATATGACGTCCTCGCCGACGAACTCCAATGACACTCGACCTCGAGGAGAGGAGGAAGAGGCTGAGAAGAGAAGGAGGAGAAGGAGGCGGAGGTCGAGGAGAGGAGGAAGCGGTCGAGGAGGAGGTCGAGGAGAGGAGGCAAAGGAGATGAGAGGAGGAAGATGGGAGAAAGAGGAGAGGAGGAAGCGGTCGAGGAGAGGAGGTCGAGAGAGGAGGAGAAGGTCGAGGAGAGAAGATAAGAAGAGGCAGAGGAGGGAGGAGGTGGACTGTCGAAATACTTGACAGCCCTTCCAATAGGAAGGACTTAAGACTGTCAAAATATTTGACATGCCTTCCAATAGAAAGGACTGTCAAATTTTGAAAAAAAAAAAAAAAATTGGCCTGGCCTGAAACAATTTTTTCCGGTGACAAACTTGTAAATAAGTAAAAGAAATCGGACAGCCTAAGTAATTTTTGATTTGCCTTTAGAATTTACCAAAAAAAATTTACAATAACAACATAACACAAAAGAAATGTTTTCTGGTGACACCAATACACAAAATAATATATACCACATGAGATGAGCAGCAAGCACCAACCGTGAACACATAAAGCCTGCAGTAGAGTTAGTGAAAGTTGGGTGGAGATGAAAAAAAGTACACTGAGTTTTTGATCTCACCAACAAACCCTCTTGAGAAGCTGAAACTGAGATCGGTATAATTTATGTTGGTCCAATTCAACTTTTATTTCAGAAGCAGTTGTGTTTTTCTTCTTTTGGCAAGATGTCTACACATGGCATGGCAGATGAAGTTCAGAGGCAGACTTGGAAACATCCTTGCTGGATCTGTTATACTTCATGTGGCTCGCAACAAGCTGACCAGCAGCTTGTGCAGACATAAGGGACAGCTCTCCAGCAAGAACAGCACCAGCGACAATAGTGGCAAGGAGCCTGGCATTGGCCCCAGGAGACTCATGGTTTGCTCCTTTCACCCCTAGTAGATCCAAGCAGGCTGACTGCGATGCCAGCTGTGTTCCACCCCCAACTGTTCCCACCTATCATATATTCAAATCCAAGATGGATGGACAACAATTAAGACATGACAGAACAATAACAAGAATGTCTTTATCTCAAAATTTCTGGATCAGATTAATTGAGAAAGATCTCTCTCTCTCTCTCTCTCTCATTAGATTATAATACGATCACAACAATTACGGAGCATCATGATGGAAAAATCAAAAACTTAGGTCGCACAAAGATAGCCCAATAACTTAATGACCGCAAGCACGTGACGTCAAATTCAGTCTTTCTATATCACTATCATCCAAGAGATCCATATATGAGCAAAACAATACTGGAACGACCAGAAGGGAAAGTAATTCATATAATATTTTATTTATCAAACATTTTGGGTACGGCTGTCTAAATCATTTTTATTTCATTCAGTTGCATTAGGAGTCGGCTGCAACATTAGCAAAAACTCTCTCTCTCTCTCTATAGAGTCTCACTGAATAACAGTTAAAATAGGCTCGATAATGATAATCACAACTATGTCAACAATCAACTATGGGACAGCTAATGTTGAGAAGATAGGCTCGATAATGATAGTCACAACTATGTCAACAATCAACTATGGGACAGCTAATGTTGAGAAGATTGCATCTTCCAGATAAGAGCGTACCTGAACAGAACAAAAGACAAGGAGACACGTACCTGTTGAAGTATGAGTGTGCCAATTGTGTGAAGAGGCAGACAAAGGGAAAGGATGCAAGCTTACTCAACTTAATGTCTAAAGAGAGCATTCTGTAAGGTCTCACCCGACAATAGTGATAAAAACAGGTAGGTCATGAAAACACAAAAATAGAAAACCCTTAAATGCCCCCCATGAGTGCCGTCAATTAATAACAAGTGTGGGATCCATCAACTTAAGATATTTATTTTTTGCACTTTAAACTGCTAATTACTATATAGTGATGCCCCTTATAAGTGGTAAATTGTAAGCTCAAATCTTGATCTTATAATTTACCACTTAGCTTGTCAATGCAAAAAAAAAGACCTTTGTAACTTTCAACAAATTGAATTATTACAAAACATGTCCAAACAATTCTAATTCCTTCTTTTCGTTTTTTTTTTTTAGTTCTAGAAACACAAAAAAACCTAGTTTCAATTATCAAATAATTTTTGCTGCAAAAATGGACATTTGTCTTAAAAATTATCAGTTAAATAATTTCCATTACAAAAAACTAGTTTCTAAATATTAAATAATTTTCGATTTTATTGTTATTTGGAGGTAAACTTGAGGATGGAATAGTTTTGCGTCGTTAAACGTATTTGAGGTGAACTGATTTCATTTGTACTAATGAATTTGTGTTTAAAATAATGTCATTGCATTTGAGGGTAAAATAGTCAATTCATACATTTATAATGCACTTTAAAGTGATGAAAAAACAAACAGCAACACTTTAAAAGGTACTATATAGTTACGAAAACAAACAACATGCAATTTAAAGTGCTAGCACTATAGTTAAGAATAAAACAAACACCCCATTAGACCATCTCAGAGTAGAGTGTTCTATACATGTCCAGCGTGTACCTGACTACCTATCTTTGATTGTCCCTGCTTCTTAGCCAATAACATTCCAAAATGAAGGGAAAACTATATTTGCTCAACTAGACAACAAGAAATGAATTAAAATCCCATTATTGTCAATTTCTTGAATTATAGTTCCACATCAATTTAAGTCCTGCTCAACAAATATGCCCAAAAGTGTGAAAGAAAGAGGGAAGGAAAAATGAATCCTATTTTTATTATTTATTTCATCCAGAAAAAAAAAAAAAAAAAAAAAAAAAAAACTCACATTGCAATTGCTTACAGTTTTCATTTGGTTTTTCTTATATTAGTGAGATAAATAGGAGATCAACCTCTCCCTGAGATCCCTCTTAGCTCCTGAAAGGTCTTCAATATTTCATTTTCTATTGTGAGGAAACTTCCAGTTTCCAGTAGAAATTTTCCAGGAGTTTGGAAACTGTTGTCAAATTTGTAGAGAGACAAAGAAACATATGATAAATAAAATGTTTTCAACAACAGTTTGATATTTATCAACCTGATGCGGGCCCACTTTTTAGGTCTTTCAGTTATTTAGGCATAAAAGGGTATTGTGGTCTTTCACCACAATAACCCTCTTAGGGTTTTATTTCTCCTTTCTATTTATAGCTAGGGCTAGCCGTCATTAGTTTTCATGCTTGTGTTGAGAAGAAACTCTCAAGCGTCATTCAGAAGGGTTTAGACTTTGTCCGTCCATCAAAGTTGGGAGTTTGTTCTTTTCTCTAATAAAGATCGTTATTTTCCTTCTATTTCTATTTTTCTATAAATTATTTGTGAATCGATCTGGTCGATTCACATCAATTGGTATCAGAGCTTTCTACGAGCCATGGCCGATGGGACGAGAAATACGATCGACGAGAAGATCCGAGGTCTTCGGGAGGACTTCACCGCCGAGATCGAGAGCTTGAAGAAATCCATGGAGGTCCTCGCGAAGGATCAAGCGTCCACGAACCTAGAGATCCGCACGGAGATGCGTGATATGCGGAAGGAGACGTCGACGATCATGATGCTTTTGCAAAACATCTCGAACAAGATCAATGGCGGCGAAGCGGAGGCGGCGACAACCCAAACCCTAGGCGACCAACTAGGGTTTGTTCAAACGGAGGGGGAAACGACCGAAGATCACGGAGGACCGGCCGACGGGCGATGGCCCGCACCCGCCGTCACCACCGCGCCGCCGGGCGGGGCCCTGGCGGCCGGCGAGCAGCACCGGACGCGGCCGAAGGTCGCGGGGGCTTCGCCGCCGACCGCGCGAGCCCGGGCGGGGACGCTGCCGTTGGGGGCGGTCGCTGGCCGGCCGCCGACCGCCACCCCTGGCCGGTCGGTGCCAGAGGAGCCGCCGGCGAGCGGCCGTGGCCGGACGCCGGCGACCCGTACGGTCCCGGCGGATCGGCCCCACATTCGGGAGAAGCCCTAGGGCTTGGGACCCCCTACGGGGGTCGGACGATGACAGCGAACTACGGAGATCGGTTCGCGGGTCCGGAAAGGGGCTTGGCGGGAGTTTCGGCTTGGACGGGAGGAGCGGAACCGCCAGGAGGAGCGAGGCACACCGGATGCAGCAATTTTTGGAGAAACGGCGGATCCCGCCAACTTCCAGAGAGGGGATCTACCCCCACGACGACCACCACGGAGGAAGAGGAGGCGGAGGATCCGACGGAGGAAGAGGCCGCTATAGCAACATACGCAGTTCCCAGATTTCCACCTTGAGGACAAGGTGGCTCTTTTAGGGGACGGTATTGATGCGGGCCCACTTTTTAGGCCTTTCAGTTATTTAGGCATAAAGGGGTATTGTGGTCTTTCACCACAATAACCCTCTTAGGGTTTTGTTTCTCCTTTCTATTTATAGCTAGGGCTAGCCGTCATTAGTTTTCATGCTTGTGTTGAGAAGAAACTCTCAAGCGTCATTCAGAAGGGTTTAGACTTTGTCCGTCCATCAAAGTTGGGAGTTTGTTCTTTTCTCTAATAAAGATCGTTATTTTCCTTCTATTTCTATTTTTCTATAAATTATTTGTGAATCGATCTGGTCGATTCACATCACAACCATTTTGGACTCTTCCTATACAAATTATAGGACCTTCTAGGCCAGTTTGGCAGCAAAGGGACGTGTAGGGAAAAAAAAAAGGAAAGAGGAAAGGCTTTTCCAGGAAGAAGCAACTAATGAATGAATGAGAAGGCACTTTCTAGGAAAAAGAAAATACATCCTCCATCTAGAAGCATTGAGCCTAGAATTATAGGACGGGTTTGGCTGCCGATTCCCTTTACTTTCTGAGTATTGAATCTACACAAAATCTCTATCCTGTTCTCACACTTAGATTTGGGATTTGAAACAAACCTAATACTTAAAGGGGCCACTTAAAAAGAAAGATATAGCAAATAAGAACAAGCGTAAGATTAAGAAAGGGGACCACTTAATAGAGAGAAGGCACCGCCAAAGGGGTGGTCTAGTGGTAGCACTAGTAAAGTAGGAGAGAAGTGGACGTGGGTTCGAATTCCAGTCTTAGGGGGGTCCTTGCAAGTAGCCTACGACAGAGACGGTTATTGATGACTGGCCTCATCTCAGAAAAGAGAGAGAGGAAGGTAGCAACACAAAGGACAAACATAATAGTGAAAGAAAAGGTTTTTCTAGGAAAACATAATCACATCATAACTACAAGGGTAAAGAAAGTAAAATTAAGTACTAATAAAGAAGTCCACAGTTCTTTTGACATCCTAGTATTTTAAATCTTTTATAGCCTTTTCATATATTTGTAGCACTTGGCAAATTATTTATGTCCATTCTCACATAGTTTGATAGGTTTGAGACGAAACGGACCATCAAAAGAGAATACAGTTCAGCAAAATAACTACATAGTACTAGATCTATTGCGCAAGAAAATGTGCTCATTTTGGAGTAGAAATGGGATACCTCAATAGATGGCATGGTCACAGAAATATGGAGATCCCTGCCATCATTCACAGCCTCCATCATGGTAATGCAGTGAGAACTCTCGACATTCTGTGCAGGATCTTGGCCGGTGGCAATGTAGATGGCGGTCACGACATTGCTGGCATGAGCATTAAACCACCTAGAGAGCCAGCAACTGCAGATCCAGTAAGGTTCTTCACTATATTAAGTTCAACCAGAGCCTGTACGGTGGTCTTAAGGACTTCCTTCACTATATCCTCCTTGATGATGGCCTCACAGACCACGGATTTGCCTCTCCCCTCGATCCAATTCACGGCAGCCGGCTTCTTGTCAGAACAAAAATTGCCTGTTAAAAACCAAAAACATAGTATTCAACACGATTCTTCAAAACATAATTTATGTTTTTTGTTCAAAATATTGGAGAAGAAGAACAGTCTGATTAACAAATTGGTGAAAATCCCAGGTGGGGAATTTTTCAAACAGTACAACCAAGTCTTAGAAGAATTCAACAACACGATGAAAACCCCAAATTGTCAGGTTTTCACAATCATAATAAAGAAGAATAAGTACAATTATCAGCTTATACGGGGTTCATTCATGTACAAAAGTATATGTCCAGTAGAAAATTTTAAAGACGGCAGCTATGAAATGGGCATCAGACAAAGAGAAGGAAATAAGAGTTCCGACAATGCTTTGTGGAGAAAACTAAGCTCGACTATATAAGTTAAAAAAAAAAAAAATGGCATAAACAAAATGACACACCAGAAACTAACAATGAGAAAGTGATGCTATCTGACATGTATGGACAATCGTTTCACCAATATTCGGTAACAAGAAAAATTAATTTAGAGAAAGAACCAATTTTTCGCACCGGAGATGCTAACCACGTCCATATCAGGGAAATCGGTCTGAAGGTAATCCAAGACGTTCTGCACGCCCTTCGACACCATGTTCATCCCCATTGCATCACCAGTGCTGCACCTAAATCTCATGTAGAGATTCCTACCGGCAAGTGAGCATTTGATTGCTTGCAGCCTGGCAAATCTGCTAGATCTGCATTATTCATTGATAACATTCCATTACAAATACTGATTGATGGAAGACTGGAAACAGCATTATTTTTAAAAAATAAATCTCTCATAAACAGAAAAGGACATGTGCAACCTAGACAAATAACAGATGTAGCACTTAGGAGCTATAAGGTATTAATTAAAAGAACCTAGAGTTGAGGCAGTAAAGAAGAATACGATTTTTGTTAATGTTACGTAGGAAATGGTCCTTAACAAAGCTGAAGGGGAAAATTGACTCAAAAGTCAACCCCATAAATTTTGGAACAAAAGTTTTGTTGTTGTTGTAGAAAATGTGAATGAAATAAACAATATGCACAATCCATGTTGCATGAACACGGAAACGACACGACAACACGGTCACGGCACACCTAGTTTGGTGTGTGTCATAATGTATTTTGAACTGTCCACGTTTTGCCTAAACGTGTCCAACACGAAACGGCCTACAATTTTTGAAGTGTATGTGGTTCCTAGATCATAATTATGGCGATGCCGAAACAATATATCAATATTCCATGAGTTAAGGAATAAATTCTTCGAACCATAAAACGAAAACCAAGCCTATAATACACGGTATCGTGGCTTGAAGAAAAAAGAGAGTAAATAATTGTGAAACAAAAGGACCATTTCATCTAAATATGATGGAATTGATATGATTTCAATTGAAGGGTCAATTGAAATCTCGTCACTGTTCTAAAAGGCGTTTAGGCGGCCGCCTAGACGGCGCCTATGCGCTAGGCGTCTGCCCGATGCCCGCCTAGGCCTCTGCCTAAACTCTCCGATACCCAACTATGCATGTTTTGGGATTTTATGGATTTTTTTCTGCAATTTTCAGTTAGTTTTTTGGATTTCATTTTTTTAATTTCGAACCACCTAGATCTAGGCGGCCGCCTAGGCGAGCTAGCCGCTAGGCGGCGGGTGGTGCCCGCCCCACTAGCGCTAGCGCTTTTCACAACCTTGAATCTCGTATAGTAGTAATCGATACACAAATGGCACGGTATTGATTTCGGCAAGTCCTAGCGTATTTGGGCATTAGAACTGTCATGTCAATTTAAGCTCACGCAACGAAGGAGCAACTGTCCTACCTGTTGAACGCCGATGCCAGCATTTCGAAATTCTCCGGGTCCTCGAGGAAGAACTTGAGCTCGGTTGCCCTCTTCGCAGTCTCGAACTTCACCACCGGCGCCCTCGTCATCCCGTCCCCCAGAACGACACTGGCCGCCCCGCCAGACATCCCGATGGCCTTGCACCCCCTGTTGGTGCTCGCTACCAAGCACCCCTCGGTGGTGGCCATCGGCACGTAATAGGCCCTCCCGTCGAGCACCAGCGGGCCTGCGACGCCCACGGGGAGCTGCACGTACCCGACGGGCATCTCGCAGCACTGCCCGAGGATGGAGTCGTAGTCGAACCGGTCGAGCGGGAGCCCGTCCAGCGGCCGCCCCGTCACGCGCCCGAGCGCCTCGCGGCGCACGCGCGCGGCGCGGCGCGCGTCCCCGAGCAGCGATTCTAGGGCGTGCGAAGGAGTCCTTCCGGAGACGACGGAGGATACGATCTCCTGGTCGCGCTCCGACAGCGGGACGACCGCGGCGCGATCCCCTTCCTGCTCCAGGAGGAGGGGGGGACGCGTGATGCTGGTGCTGGGCGATGGCTTGAGGAAGGTGTTGATGTCGAGGTCGGTGGCCACGTCGTCGGAGGAGATGAAGGACTGGACGTAGGCGATGCCGAAGAAGGAGATGAGATAGATGAGGGAGGACAGGAAGCCGACGACGGCGGAGATCTCGGCGAGGGAGACGTGGAGAGGGGTGGAGGAGCGGACCTTCTCGCGCCAGCGGGTCATGAGGAAGTAGAGGGAGGCCATGAAGAGGAAGGAGAAGAGCTTGTTGTGTGGC
>JANAVB010010734.1:0-39604 GCA_029216955.1 Iris pallida
ATATATATATATATATAATATATATATATATAGTACTACCACACACACACATATTAATATATATAGAATCAATCAAAATTTCTTATTCGGTTTTATTTTGGACCGAATCCGAAACCTAAACCGAAATCGAAACAGAATTTTTTAAACCGAACCGAACCTCTTATTCGGTTCGGTTCGGTTCGGTTCTCGGTCCAAAACCGAATAATGCTCACCCCTAGTCGCGACATGGATGTGATGGGCTGTCAAATATTGACAGTCCTACCAATTGGAAGGACTTTAAAAAATTTGATAGTCCTACATAAAACATTGAACGTCATATTTTCTTTAGGATTGTCGAAATTTTTGACAGTCCTTCCAATTGGTAGGACTGTCAAAATTTTAACAGTCCTATAAAAGACATTGAACAATTATTTTTTAGGACTATCAAAATTTCTGACAGTTCTTTCAATTGGTACGACTGTCAAAAATTTAATAGTCCTAAAAGTAACTTGTTGTAACAGTGCATGATGGTAACATTGCGCAACTTCTTAAATATTGTTCCACGTAATTAGAAGAATTATATATTTTTTATATAATTATTATGTTACCTTTATAAATATTTTTAAATATATTTTAGAGATAAATAAATTATCTACTCGGTTTAAAAAAACTCAAAAATTTAAATCTATTTTAGAGATAAATCTCTTAATTTTGTTCATTTCAAAATAAATCTTCATCTATGTACCGTCTATAAATCAATTTTTAGAGATAATTCTCTCAATTTTAAATCTATTTTAGAGATAAGTCTCTCAATTTTAAATCTATTTTAGAGATAAGTCTCTCAATTTTGTTCATTTCAAAAGAAATAAACCTTCACCTATATACGGTCTATAAATCTATTTTAGAGATAAGTCTCTAAATTTAAATCTATTTTAGAGATAAGTCTCTCAATTTTGTTCATTTTAAAATAAACCTTTATCTATATACGGTTTATAAATCTATTTTAGAGATAAGTCCTAACCATTTCCAAGACTGTCAATAAGAGGAACTTGTTGTAACAACAAGTTACTCTCAGGACTTTCAAATTTTTTGACAGTCCTAACCATTCCCAGGACAGTATCATATATGATATGCAAAAGAAAACAAGTTAAAGAATATGGTACGCAACAGTAATACAACATCATATTAGATTGACAATAGCACAAGCAAAAAATCTAATAACATCATCACATGTCAATAAAATATCATATTCTTTTTTAACAACATATGTTTTTAGGACTGTCAAAACAACAATTTATTTTTGGACTGTCAAATTTTTTGACAGTCCTTCCAATTGGTAGGACTGTCAAAAAGTTTGACGTTCCTAAATAAATTATGTTGTACATCATATCTTTTTTATGACTATAAAAATTTTTGACAGTACTATCAATTGGAAGGATTGTCAAAATATTTCTACAGTCCTGAAAACATACATGACTGGATATTTTCTACAGTTCTCAGTTTTTTCAGCCATGACTGTGTCGGAATTTCTTACTTCAAAATTCATTATGGGTTCAAACTTCAAGATTCGTCCAAAATTTTAAATCCCTCCAAACCCATTTCTGCAACCCCGTTCCTATCATGCCCATGACTTCAAAATTTCGGTAACAACCATTTTTATTTCTTGTTTTTATTTTTGGTGTTGTCAGTGCTAAGAAATGATGTATGCAAGTTTCGACAGCGGTTTAAGCTCATCAGCAGGAGAAGGAGGAGGAAAATAAGTTTAGGTTTGAGAGGGCTTGAAGAGAAGGATTTTGGTGAAGATAGAGATGGTGGAGAAAAATAAGTTTAGGTTTGAGAGGGTTTGAGAAAAGAGAGTGAAAATTAGAAATGAATAGGCTTGAGAGGGTTTGGAGGGTAGGCAGCCCCTAGTAGAAAATGGGATGTTCTGAATAAAATTTTATCTACACTGGATTAGTCTCCATTCTGGACTAGTCCTGAATAAAGAATGAAGTGTTCTTATAATTTGCCCAAATTTAGTCGTTGAAAAAATTAAAAAATAGTTGGAATGACCTAGGTATATGCATTGAAAACACTATAAATAGTCAATAAGAATCAATCACATCTTAGGGATGTACTCATGGTGTACGGTGGGCCGGACTGGGTTGGCCCGGGCCCAGGTCAAACCGAGTTTGACCGGGCCCGGCCCGGTCCGGGCCGGGCTCAGACTGGTCGTACGAGCGGGTCGGGCCGGGCTAACCCGGAGTGAAGGAGACTGGACCCAGCCCGGACTCGGGGCCCGGTTTGGTCGGGCCGGGCTGAACTGGGCATGGGCTGGGTCGGTTCACCGCTGGATCGGGCCAGCCCGATTTTTGGTTAAAAAACCCAAAGAAAAAAACTTGTACATAAAAACTAAAATTTTATTCTAATAAAATGTAAGAGCTAAAAACTAAAAAAAATTATTAATCTCAACATGAATTAATATACATATGTTGAAGTATTTTGTTTCATTATATTTGTAATAAAATGTAAGGGCTAATACTGAAAATTTATTTCTAACTAAATTATAAAAAATGTACAAGTTTTTTTTTTTTTGTCGTTCGTCTCCATTGCTCAGCTCCTCATTCATTGGTGTCCTCCAAGGTAAGATACTGAAAAGTCTAGTTCACTGATGTCGGCATTTTCATCTCTTGAGTTTTTAGTTCATTCTTTCGCAAGAACCCAGTCATGAATGTAAACAACATTTTTCCAAGATATCCGGCAGCATCCTGCTCCTCTTCTTGCTCAGTATCCTTGAACCTACACTAAAACAAGATTTCGATGCTACCGTGGACACCGAGATCCTTATTATATCGCGTGCTATATAAGAAAGTATATGGTACATTTTTTCGTGTCTTTTCCACCATTATAAAATAAAAAAATGAGTTGGAGTTTCATTATATTCTTCATAAGAATTTAAATATAACAACAATTCCTGGGTTGGTAGAGAAGATTGTTTTGTTTCTTTCTTTGCAGTACGTTGGCAGGATGTGATAATTAGCCATAAGACCGGAGCTACTACTACCAACTTGAAAGGTCGTACCGGGTCGGGCCGATACAACTCGTTCTTCATACGAAGTAATTAAGGAATCTAAAACATCTTTAATCTCTACTTTTAAGTTACTTACATCTATATTCATATTTTCATGAAAATCATCTAGCAATATGAATACGCCATCTAATTTGATCTTCAGATAAAAAATCGAAAGCCAAACATATAAAAGAGGTATTTCACCCCCAATATTTTTAAAATTTTGTTTCCATTTTCGAAACAACATAATCAAAATCGGAAATATTTCTATATTTAAAAAATAAATGAGACATGTCAATAAGTTCTGTTAACGTTTGTAAAACCCATATTTTTGGATTTTCGGATTATTGGTGAATTATTGGATTTATCGCAGCATAGTTAGATTATTGGTAATATTATTATTATTATTATTCTGTATTCAAAAAAATATTATTTCAATTTATTGGTATCGAATCTTTGATTGTTGACCCGTCCCGATCCCGTGCCAGGGATCCGACCCCGAGCCCGAACCCGACCCGAATCCCGTTTTCCGATCCATCCTCTGAACATTTTTTATTTACTTGGAATTTATATACCGATATATTATTTATATAAATATTAGTTGGAATAAAGGAAGAGAAAAAAAAAACTTAAAATCCTATTTCCTACAACTAAACTACCCAGCCACACTCTCACACGTTCCCACTCCCCCTTCATTTTCTCTCAACCACTCAAAACCCTCCCTTGACCAATTTCCTCTCCCCACGATGCTTACTCTCTCCCTAAAATACTCTAAACCACTTCCCACCACACCACATATTCCTTTTCTTCAACACCAGCACCTAACCCCCACAACACCATCACTCCAACCGACCCCTCTCTCCTTTCCCCAATTTTAAACCCACTCCCTATCACCCCTCCTCACGGCCACTCTCCACCGCCCTAGTCGTCGACCCGTGGCCGACCCCTCCCGTACGGCGCCAACAGCCCCGCCGGCGCCCATCCCGGCGCGACCCCGCTCGGCCCGCTTCCGACTGCGTCCCGCCCCGACCCCGCGAGCAGGCGCCCCTCCGGCCTGATCCCGACCCGCGCCAGCCCGCGTCTGCCCTGCGCCAGCCCGCGAGGCCCTCCGTCGCGCACCCGCAGCTTGCCCCGGCCTCGACCCGAGCCACCGCTCCCACGTGGCCGTGTCTCCGAGAGCCCCGCCCCGCTTCCGGTGACCCGCGGGTTTTCCGATCCGTCTCTTGGCCACCCCGAGCTTCGTCCGTTGTTTATGTGCCCCGATCCGCTGTCCGCAGCACTCGTGGGACCAGATCCGTTGTTCCCGAGGCCGATTTGTGCTGTTCGCGTATTTTAGGGTTTTTTCAAGTCCGCGAAATTCATTCTTTTCCTATTTTTGCATCTGAGAGCTCTAGCCGAGCACCCGAGGTATAATTTCGTATTCCCGCCCCGTTTCCGTAGTCGATGATGAATTTGGTCTCCGATTCCCTCCCGGGAATTCGGTTTTAGATCGACGTAGTGACTTCGGATTTTCCGGAGACGTTTGTGATGTTCTGTGGTTTCAGATTTTTTTTCGAAAGGTGTTTTCTGGATTTTTGGGTGCTGTGGTTTCCGATCTCATTTCGGGATTTTTCGATTATAATTTTGGGTTTCCGATTAAGCTTCGAAAATTATTCTGTGAATTTAAATTTTGTGTAAAATGGTTTGGAAGTTAATTTCTGGGTGTTCCCTGGTTTGGGACTTTTATTATGGGTGTTTCGGCACATTTTCCCAGTTTTGGGTTATCCCGAATATAGAGGAAATGCTGCCCAAATTTTTATAAAACTTTTATAAATGAGTTTTAAATTGATTTTCGGAAATATTTATTAAATTGGATTTTGGGCGACGACCATACCGGTCCGTGGGCCCTAGCGAAATGCAAACGAAACCGGTTTACCCGGACGTTGAGGCATTAGCCTACTGTGACGATTGGACCAAGTCTGAGACTTACTTTATTTTCATATTTTACAATTAAAATATAATTGGAACTTGCTACTGGTTTATAATATTTTGAGTGCAGGGCTTCGGCCTTCTGAACGGACCGCTTCCCGGCGTTCAGAACTCACCAGCAAACTCTAAAATTTATTTAATTTATGTAAAGTTTGTAAGGGCATAAGCCCAGTTTTCTACTTTATTTCGCTGTGGACTTGTATTGTGTAGATTAGGATTTTTTTCTTTATTTTCTGGATGGTTTATCTTCTTCGTAATTAGGCGCTTAGTTATATAAATGGTTATTAAATATTTTGTATAAATTAAATAAGGATTTTTTACGATAAAATAACTTGAATAAAATATTGATAATTAACAAAACCCACGTTTTATTATTGAAAGAAAATGTAGTTTTATATGTATAATATTAAAATACAAAGTTTTTGCGAATTAACCGGTAACGATAATTTTTTCAAGTAAAACTAGAAACTGGCTATCCAACTAAATGAGAATCAACGTAGTACGCGTCGTAAACCGTTAGCATTCAATAAACAAACTTAAAATCTGACTAGGACCTGCTATTAGAGATTGCAACTAGCACACCTAGCTTGGTTTCACAATGGTTCTAAGTCAAGTTCTCCAACTGTAGGATATCGGAGACGAACCTAGCATCTTTCCGGAACCAACACCGTTTTCAGTCATAAACAAAGGCAAGTACATTTGTGTTAGTTTACAATTATTTAATAATTATTTTATTGCAAGTTTAAACCACGATGCAACACGAAACTCTCTCTGAGGGCACTGACTGATTGACTGTTGGGTACTGGGGGAGTAGTGTAATGAGTATGACCACATCCAAAGTAATAATTTAGAACTGTATTAGCTTACCCCTCATACACACGGGGATAAGCCATATCATTCACTGTACAACCCAATCCGGTCATATTCATTGCCTATTCACATCATAATGTTTTAACTGCTGGAGAACTGTTTATTTCAAATTGTTTAAAAGTGCATAATTCTATTATTATTTCAATTATTAGATTATCATGAATTGTACTTTGCTCCCTCCTGACTGGAGATAACATTTTTAGGGGATTTTGAGGATGCTGAGCTGTTATACAACAGCTATTATGACCCAGTTCTGTACCCTGTGGTATTGCCGGAGTCCCCATTGGAGAACGCAGGACCTGAGGCCGACGAGCCGAACGCTTAGCTAGAAATTTTCTGTTTCCAGATTTATTGTTTTAGAATTTGGATATTTCGAATTCAGCATTTTACTTCAGTCTTTCTAATTCCAGTTGTACTTTTCAAATGTTGAATAAAGTTTAAAATTTTCGAATATTCAGTTGTGACAAATGTATAGATGTTGTTGTGATTACCTGCTTATGGAATAGCTTACTGCCGCCGTCTCACAACGGTGTAGGCTGGGCATGATCTGGTTCGACCCAATTATTTGGGATCGGGTCGTGACAACGTTAGTGAAGAAGTTGGATAATAAACGCCACATAAAGTACCTGTAGCATTGCAAAATAATTCTAAAATTTATAAATAGAAATAGCAATTAGCCAATTATTTTTAGCAACTTGATAATCAAACTTGGATTAACATTACAATAATGAGTAATAACATCTTTAAATCTAATGCAAGATTTCAACATTAAATATGTAAAATTTCATCTATGGGGTGCATGCTTAACAAATCTTCTAAAAGTTATACCATATTGTGCACATAAAGTTTTGAAAGCTTGTTGTCTACTTGCATATTGGTTTAAACTTTGTAGACATAATCTAAGAGTTTCTAAATTTGTATGAAAAATTGAAGACACTCTTGTACAACTATATTAATGATATGACAAGCACATCTAACATGAAAAAGTCGTCTTTCCACTATAGGTAAAAATTGTGAACTTAAAATACTAATACAAGAAGTGTTATTACTAGCATTATCAAGAGAAATGGAAAAAAAATTATTGTGAATATCGTATTCATGTAAAATTGTATGATGAAGCCACCAATTACAGAATCGGTATGTGAAAATTCCAAAGGCGTAGACAAATAATACGTTTTCGCAACATCCACTTTGGATCTATATAATGTGCCGTGATACAAATAAAAGCATAGTTTTGTTTTGTAATCCATATATTAGAAGTTAGAGAAAACTTACTAACATTTGCGAAGCTTTGCTTCAAAGCTATCCTTTCCTTTTGAAAGATTTTGATAGCCTCCGATCTAGTAGTCGATCTAGAAACTTTATTAAAATATGGGTTAATACTGCCACTAGCATACTTATAATACCAATCACTCTCCCCGAATGTGAAATGGTGTTCATCACAAATACGAAATTTTATTAGCTCAGTTTTGTTACGAGCATCAGAATAAATAAAATTGCCTACAGAAGATCCTTGTGGATCGATGCTTATCTGTGACTACCTGGCTTGCTGTGTCTTTACCATGACAAGTGTTATATTGTCATTTCAATGTGCTCGTGCCATCGTTCCTTTTTCACTTAAATATTTTTTACATTTCTTACATTGTGCACCTTTAGCAATTGGTTTTTGATTTTTGGGATCTACTTACATTTCTTACATTGTGCACCTTTAGTAATTGGTTTTTAATTTTTGGGATCTAAAACAGGTGCGCCCTCAGTATCAATGACATATATTTTTTTTATAATATTGCCATAAAACTAATTTCTTCCCAGTTACAACATTTGTAGCCATGCTCCTTACTTCAGGAAGTGACATGTGTCTGTGGCACATAATTTGGAATATGATTGTTTTCAAATAAATCAGCAAAGCAAGCAATTTGTTCTGAATCACCTTCGTAAGGGTGGTTAGAACCAGTAGTATCCATAGTTTTGAAATTTAATTTTGCAGAAAATGATATCTACCAAAGAGAGAGAGAGAGAGAGAGAGAGATAAAAAAAGTCCAAAATTGTCAAAAAAAAAGCCACAAATTGCCCCAAAAAAAGTTAAAATTTTTCTCTAAAATTGAAATTACTTGGAAGGTAAACTTCAAGGAAGAGATGTGAAACAACAAGAATTTTCGCATAATTTGAAAGCCGAAGAACACTGCACTTTGACCTTCAGGAAGTTGCACTTCAAAGCCCAGAAACTCGTTGTTCAATCTTCAGAGAATTTCTTAGCTTTAATATTTTGTAAGAGAGGAAATAAATAGTTGTGTATAATTTTTGTAAAATTTGGTCTATTTATAGATTTTTGGGAGCAAGATGACCTATTTTACCCCCAAAAAAGAGTTGTTATAAGGATATTTTGGTCATCTTCAGCAAAATAACCAACATACCCTTCCAACATTCTGAAAACAGCCACTAAATCAGGGGCATTTTGGTCATTTGGTCCCCCAACGACTAATAAATAATTTTTTTTAAAAATCGGCCGAACCGGACCTGGACCGGACTTGGACCGGGCCGGTTCGAATCGGACTTGGAGGGTTTGACCGGCCCGGATCCGCGTTCAAAATGAACCGAACGGGGCACAAACCCAGCCCGAACCGATATGGGGGCGGGTTGGACCGGTCCGGATTGTTGACCAGGCTCGGCCCGGCCCGGCCCGGCCCGGCCCGGCCCGGGTTTGACCGGGACGGCCCCGAGCCGGGACCGGCCGCCCGGCCCAGATGTACTCAAACCACAACAACAAACGCCTCCATTCGCTCTTGGCGGACACAAAAGAAGGGATCCATCCCCCCATCGCCCAACCTCGCAAAAGCAACAGGGAACAGAGCAAACCCTAATCCATCGCCATGGGAGTTCAGGGACTGTGGGAGCTCCTCGCCCCCGTCGGCCGCCGCGTATCCGTCGAGACCCTTGCCGGGAAGAGGCTCGCCGTCGACGCCAGCATATGGATGGTCCAGTTCGTGAAGGCTATGCGGGACGACAAGGGGGACATGGTCCGCAACGCCCACCTCCTCGGCTTCCTCCGCCGCATCCTCAAGCTCCTGTTCCTCCGCGCCCGCCCCGTCTTCGTCTTCGACGGCGGCACCCCCGCCCTCAAGCGACGGACCATCGCCGCCCGACGCCGCCAGCGCGACGCCGCCCGCGCCAAGATCCGCAAGACCGCCGAGAAGTTGCTGCTCAATCACGTACGTAAGCCTAGCTCAAAATTATGAGTTTTTGTTAAAAAAAGGCTCATTTTTTAGTCCTTAATTGTAATTTGTAGCTTAAGTCAAAGCGTCTCGAAGAGCTCGCGGAGGAGATCAAGCGCGGGAAGAAAGAGGGGGATGCGAAGGGGAAGAAGGTTGTTGATGAAGGAGGGGAGAAAGGGGCTAGTGTTGCGGAGCAGGAAAATTTCGATGCAATGTAAGTGATTGTTTAGTATTGAATGTTTTTGTAGTGAAAAAGTTGCTTACTTGGTCCTGTTTAGGTTGGCAGCTTCGCTTGCTGCCGAGGAAGAAGAGTTTGCCAATGACGAAGGTCCGTCGTCTGCTGGGGATGCTCACGGCGGAGAGGATGACGATGAGGATGAAGAGATGATTTTTGTAAGTTAGGGTTCATTTCCATTGCTACTAATTTTTGTGCAAGTTATTTTCGTTGTTAGTATAATGCCAGCTTCAGGAATTCTCTGCATGTGTTTGCTGACTTAGAAATTAAGAATATTGACCATCAGATTGTTCCTTTACTTAATCAGTCTCACAAAATCTATAACTACGAGACTCAAAATTTCCCTGCATAAACATATAGAGGTTTTATAGTTTATTAGCCACTTTCTCAAACACTCGCAAGCCTTTCAAGAAAGCCAGGTGGTAAAGCCTTGATAGGCTTATGTGGAGTCTTAAGACTAAAATTTTGGGTTTTGCAGTATTTAGTTCAATACAAACATGTAGTTTCTAAAAATTTTGATGCACCAAGTAATCAATAACTCTCACTCTATGGTAACAAAAAAATGCGAGTTTCAATTGGGACAAACCACCTTGTTAAGGTGGTGGGGACCAAAAGGCCTAAGCGGAAGGGCTCAAGACTAAATTACGGGGTGCATACTGTGGAGTAAGTTAAGACAAGCTTGTGGTTTATGCCCTAGAGTGTTGTGGTTTCCTTTTAATGTATAATTAAAAACTATAAGCATCCAATGCAAATAATGTTGTGTATGCTAAATACACAAGTGTAAGACTTCAACATCTAACTGCATGAAATTTTCGATCAAGAGACGATCACTAAGAGTATAAGTAACTTGAAATAGAAAGAAACAGAGAGAACCTAAAGAAAGGGAGACTGTGTTAGTCTTACATGTTGCTACTTGACAATGGACATTATAGTCAGAGACAAAGATGTGATTTAAAATGTTATGGCAGACACAAAAGGGAAGGTAAGGAAAAGGGCAAGGGGAAAGACTATTGTACTTCCTCTTTTGCTGTACATATTAAAACATTTAATTATGATCATGGCTTTTGGGCTTGGGTTAGATTCTAGATTCAAAAGAAAAAAAAGGTAGGGATCGGATCACATTTAAGTTAACCAACCTACCTAAGTAGCAAGACGATAGAAGATCTGAAAACGGCTAGGCGGACGCTTAAGGCGGCTTGGCGGGTGCCTTTCAAAACATTGAGTACACGAAACTTGATTCATCGTTACAAATCTTAGAGGGAAATAATACATGGATGAGCTTTAAATCGAAAAGTCTTAAAGGGGAAGAATACATTGACGAGCTTTACATAAAAATGGAGGAAGCGGACATAAGAGAGGTAAGACTCAGAAGGAAGCAACATGAACACACTATTAGCAAGTACTAGATCGTGGCTGTTTGATTACTAGCACATTTAGTCAATATGACGTTCCTTGCAACTTATATCATGTCGAGATGCAAATTGCTCACACAATTGTCTTGTCCGACACCAAGCCATGTTGATGAGAAAGTCACCTTTTACAAACTGTATTACCTTGTCTCTCTGTGGATCAGAACATGTAAGTATGCCATAGATCTATAGCCCCCTATTTGTAGTTGTTACTAATAAGAATGTTCAGCCCACAGACACTATTCTTTAATTTCAATTTATAAATCTCTACCAAGATTGTCGTCTCCACAAATTTCCTTAATCTTTTTAATGTAATTTTACAGAAGATTAATTCATAACTTAAATTTCATGCTGTATTAGATCTACAAGCCATTGCTAGTGCAGACCTTCTGCTAGTTACCTAAATAGCATTGGTTCCCACTGAAGTTTGTTGGTTTTCAATATGGTTTCTGATTTAATCACCTTTAAATTCTGTTCCATCTTTCAGTTGTTAGTGAAAACACACTCCCTGAATTCCTAATTCCTTTACATGTAAGAGAACATTTATTAGCAACTTTTTGTAATCTGAAGGTGGAGGAAGTGGAGTAAAACATAAAGACATGTATTTTTTTCATGCCAAAGATTGAGATCAACTCAAAGAACAACCAAGTACTGAGTGATATAAGGGATGGCATTTGAATCTACATGCAAAGTACTATAGATGCAAGAGCAGGTCACCATAAGATTACATAAACAATGGCATCATCTAGCTGCTGGTAGTGGGTGAGGGTAATTAAACTATTTGTCATCAGTGCTACTATCCTACTGTCTTTTGAGGATACACAGAAGGATCCTCACACAGAAGGAGCGGAAAAGGTCCTATCATTCATCAAGCAAATGTGATGGATGAAAGGCTAGAATTTTCTTGAAGTAAATGAAGTTTTAATAACTTGAAATGGTCGATCAATGCAGATGTGTTGACATCTCTATATCAGAGACATTTATAATTATAATAATCGTGGCATGAATGTATAAAGCAAGTGAGCATTCTCTTGACACAGTGTGAAAAGATGGTGTAATTGTACTCTTAGGTTGTGTTTGGTTGCTAGGAAAGTGAAGGGAAGGAAAGGAAAATGAAACTTGATCCTATATAAATGGGATAATGTTTCTACATGAAACACTTTGATTTCCCTTTCCTTTCATTTCCCTCATTTTCCACCAAACTAAACACAGCCTTAGCAAACTCAGCCAGTCACCAAAGTACCGGTGCTAAAGCAACACATGCTCCCTTATGACTCCTCTGTAGAAATTGTGTCTGATACTCTTTGCAGCGTTTGGTTGTATTTTTCTTACAAGTCATGCCTGGTTTGTATTTTGCTTAGGATATCATGTTAAGTTAGTACCTACAGCCAATGGTCACTGAACTTTTACGTCTGAAAGTCATGCTTGATTAGGATATTATTTACCAGTTTTGGTACTTGTGCCTTTATGGTCTTTGCAGCCAGTAGCAAGTGGCAACATTGATCCAGCAATTTTAGCTTCTCTGCCTCCATCTATGCAGTTGGATCTTCTTGTTCAGGTAAACGACTTCATAAGCTATACATATTGTGGTAATCTATATTACTACATAGCCCATTTAGACCTTAGTTTTGTTCAGGCATCATTCACTCTTTTTTTCAATTATAGATGAGGGAGAATTTGATGGCTGAGAACAGGCAAAAGTATCAGAAAATCAAGAAGGTAAAGGGTGGAAATTTCACCTTCTTTTTACTATTTTGCACTTATTAGTATTCTAGTCTTCCAAATGCTGTTCAGGATAGTGCGATTGAGTTATTTTACTGTCCTTTGACTGTTTTTTTTTTGAGTTAATAAGCGTGGTGAAACGTTGTTGATTTAAATAATCTGACTTTGGATGCTATGAATTTGTGAAGCTATTGGCAGTCTATTCTTTCCTTCACTTTACATTGCCCATTTTTCAGTATAAATGCCATCTTGGGAATGGCAGTGAAAGCAGTTGTGAAAAACTTTTAATACTTTTTTGTCCTTAGTGCCTTCACATGTTGGCATTTAAAAACACTTGAGGATTGTAGGTTTAAGTATGCAAATTTTAATATAGGCTGCTGAAGTTGAAGTAGGTACAAAGTAGCTGTCTAAATGTCTGATAGTTTTCAAAATTAAAACATTTTTCTCAAAAGACTCGTTGGTTGTTTAGCAGGTGCTGCTTGATAAGAATCATGCCCCCTTATTATTTAGCTTGAATTACTTTCCTAGACTTCTTTGTCAACTTTCCATGAGAAACTCTCTTTTCTTGGTGCATAGGTTATTCTCATCTGAATAAAAGCTTCTGTCACTTGGACAATGGACATCGAATCATTCTAGCTAATGGTAGAGGTGCTTTCAATTTACTTCAATGGTAGTCAACCAAAAACAAACAGAATCCAAATGAAATGAATTTGCTAGAACTTTCATGTGCATATGACACTGATACTGACGGTCACAGAACTATTATATCTTGTGGGAGATCTTGACCATTTACTTTGATAATGTTGTTTGTTGTATAAGTCAAATGTCACCTTTGTAGGGTTACACTTAGCTTTTGAAATAATTACAAAATGGACTAGAAAATTAATTTCTGTCAAATAGATCGGGATTAGGTTCGCTTTCTTGTTTGGATTCTATTTGTTCTCATATTTTAGTTAGTAATCTTTTGTATCCTGGGAAATAGTCCTAGTTTTGTGTCGTCTGCCAAGTTCCTTGTAGATCATCCATTAGTATAGTGCTCATATGTCAGTTAGTAATCTTTTGTATCCTGGGAAAGGGTCCAAGTTTTGTGTCGCTAACTTTCCTGTGGATCATTTAATCTTTTAGTATTGACTTCTCTAGTTCTCTGGTATGATAAATGGCCTACACAGAATACTTTTCCGCAGTTCAGTTTTGAAGTTGTTTGGTTAACTATTTAATTGTCTTTCAATGTTCCGTTAGTTGATGTATGCCACGGTTCATGTGGTGTCAAGAACATCTTGGTAGCCTCTTAAGCTCACTTGTTAGTTAGGTGGTAACATCTTTTCTATCTACATCTTTCGTTTCATTTCAATGGATATTATGGTGAAGACTTACAAAAGGGGATGTTATTGCTATGACGTGTTGAATGCTCAAGTGTACATGACTTTACATCTTAAACTAAAAATATATGTGTTACTTAGGATTGTAGGATCCAATGTGAACACCGAGATTTTGTATTCCCAAAAAATATAGCTTTCTCAGATTTATTTTACATTTCATACTATAAATCGTCTGCTGATGCTGCATTGGCCAGCATATTGATACTGAAATCAGAAAAGAGTTTCTTGCTTATGTCCACCAATCAACAACATTTTCCTTTAAATTTTCTTAGGAAACTTTATTAGTATACGGGAGTACATAGGTCACTGTTTGGATTCTGTTTGGCTCTTTGGTTTGTTGTCATGGAGATGAATGTGGTTAAAGTTAGCAAATCTTATCATTGTAACTTTCCTTCTAGACTCGTCCTGCTCCGGAAGAACATAGAAGTTGCTTCTTGGTTGTATGAGATTGACTGCAAGAATAACAACAAATACGTGTACCGACCTTCCAAGTGTGATTTTTGAAGTTTATAGCCAGACTCAGTTGATAACTACCTCATGCAGGAATTTCACACTAACTAATAAAGGTTTTATGTCAGGGTTGATGAGTTTTTGTCAAAATGTGATCAATTCGTTTGTGGATCTTTCTTATCATCAATTCATGCTCAACAACCAACCCAATTTTGGTGTGAAATTATGTAACGATGGTGATGATGACAATGACCATCTCATATAAGGTTTCATTCGTAAGTGCAACAATTTAAGGAACATGATTTCTAAGATTGGTTATTGAAGGTGTCAAACATGTCCAACCTGGTGAAGTAGATAAACTCCAGAAAAAGCAGAGGGCCACTCATTCTCATGGGTCTGATTCAAGATCGAGTCCAGTTTGGACCAATTTGGATACCATGTTATTAGGATGAGATATATTTTTGGTAATTAGGATTGGGATTGGGATTGCTTTCTCAGTGGTCAAGTTTTCATAGCCTAAAAACATATGTAAATATTGCTTTATTTAATTGACGAGAAGGGACAGTTAGAGAATTCATTATTAAGATTGTGGTGCGATTGCCTACTCCTAAACAAGGATACACTTTATAGAGATTGAGATTACAAAAGGAGACCTATTTGAGACTATCATGTCATCATGACACCTTTACACGAGTTGGTTGAGTCGATAATACAACCCATTCACAATTGCAGTCTGGGATCTGTAGTATGTTGTAAGCGGTGGTTATTTATCATATATTTTCAACTGATGATCATAGCAGGTAGCGTGAGTTGCTAGTTAAAGCCAAGGTATTGGTGAGGGTGAGGCATGTGAGTTGCCAGATGAAGTAGCACATGAAGGAAAATCCATATCTGAGTTCCTAGGGTGGTCAAGTCCATTGCATCTGAGTTAAGAGCTTCAGTAGGATGTGAGAATCAGCCTTGTATTCGAAGTGTGGGGTTCAATGTTCTACAATAGCCGCTTCCATATTCCACCATTGTCATAGGGCCGTTGAAACCTTATCATCATTCTCTACTGAGCGGTTAGTTGTTGCTATTCCAGTTCTTGTGCTGCTTTCTCTACCATGACCACCAGTACCATCGTAGAGACCTTCCTTGTAGAAGTTTCCATGCTGCCTCTTCCATCAGTATCACTGTGGTAGCGATCATGTCGAGTGCCAATACCACCTTCTCCGTCGTGACCATCTTGGAGGCAACATGAGCTTGAGTTCATGTTGGATGTGAGCTAGTTGTTGTTAGTGATGACCAAGTCATGTGCTACTTGGTTAATTGGAAAAGACCTCCTGATTGTTCATGCCCGATATCTGAGGACGTTGGGAATTTTCTTGTTAGGCTTCTAGATTTTGAAGCCGAGGGATTGATGGAGGACCAGTAGGAGACATGGGTCTAATTCGAGTTTGAGTCCAATTTGAGACATTTGAGCTGTTAGGAGGATTAGGGCTAGGTATGTTTGGTAATGAGGATTAGGGTTATGATTGCTTTCTGTGGTCAAGTTTGTGTGAGCTATATAAAAAGATGTAAATACTGTTTTTTGTTTATTTGAAGAGAATGAAGGGTGAATTTTATTCAATATTGTGGTGTGATGCTATTCCTAAATCTTCATGAATTCGTAAACCTTAGAAAAACAATCCTATTCTCACTGGTTGTAGAAAACTAGTCATATTTTTTACTACAAAGGTTCGTAGAAAACTAGTCATATTTTTTACTACAAAGGTTCGTTTTGGGTATGCCAACCAAATTCAGATAGCTTCCTTCAAGTCCTACAACTTCCATGTTAGGAGGATTTTCAGATTCTAATAGTAATGTCTTTGAATGTTTGAAGTGAAAAACAAATTTTGGACACACAGATTCTTTTTCTTTGGAATGACTCTTTGGTAAATCCGTGCCTTTACTTTTGAATTCACTCGTTTGTTTTTGCTACCATAAACTATTTTTATTTACACTTTCATTATCATCATCATCCAAGCCTCTACAGAGCATAAGAAAGCTCTAAAAGGATTTGACAGTTTTTATGGCCGTTTGTCTATCAGTCATCAACCCTCTATATTGGTGATAAATTTCTAGCCAAGGTAGAGCATGAGAAGTCATGCCATAAAACCTAGAGGACTAGTTGGCGGGTAGGTAAACCTACCTTTTGGATATGCAGTTTGAGCTCATGCAACGAAGGAGCACGCTTCATGTTCCCCTGAACTATAAAGAGTCTAGATGAATAGGTCAAACGATAAAATTTGATATAGGGAATTGCTTTGATCTCTGTGGCACATCAAGTCAAAGCGTGAAAAGAAATATCAATCCTATTTTATTAATACATTGGTACTATAAATTATTTTTTACAGTGGCAGATCTTATTCTTGCTTGCTCCTCAATCCATCTCAAACCCAAAACCTAATTTTGATGGCTGTTCCTTCCACACCCTCGCCCCTGTACATCTCAATAGTAGCTACATTGAAAAATATGCATATTGAATGTAAGAACGCCCAAATGCAAGAAAAGGCCAATGAAGAGAAGCCATTTGCAAGAAAGAGGAAAGTTGCAACCTTTTAACAAAAATCAATTGAAATATCAAAAAAAGATAACAAAAAATTTAGCTAGCAAGTCTTAGAGAACCCAATTGAGAAGATAAAGATAATTATATTGAATAGAAGAATAGGTGGGAGGCGTGCTGATGTGGGTGCGGAGTGGGGGGAGGTGAGGTGGCATACGTGGTGGTGGGTGGGGGGAACAACTGCTGCATGAGGGGTAGCCAGAGTTAGGGTTAGGTGGTGGATTAGGAGGAGAGCCAGGATATGAGTGGCTTTTTTTTGTTTTTTTTGGGTTTTTTCAAAGACAAATTTGTCCAATTTAGGGAGGTGCTTTGCACATGACAGTCAAATATGATAATGTTGACTTAGGGCATTTAAGTGCAAAAAGTTCATGATAGCAAGTGCTAATAAAAAAGTTTATGATAACAAATGCGGAAGTTGCCATTTAAGTGCATATTAGCCTTTCCTTTATTAGCAAAGAGAAGCATACTTCAGATAGTAGACTTGTGTATATGTCTCTGATTTTCACTAGGTTGCACCAGCACCAACATGCCTCAGGAGGACTGTAACAGTGCCAGAATCTATAGGGTGACCCTTCTGTTTAAATCACAATTCTACTCTATATATGTATTAAGAAGTGAGGTGATGTTATCTGAAGCAAGGTTTGCAGCATTTGCTGATGCCAATCCATATGGGTATTATAGCATTTTGGTATGTCCAGATTCGTAACTGAAGCCACCGATACTTGTTGATGCCAAATTTGGGAATTTTTTTTTCATGGTTAATTCAACAAAAGAAATATTAACCTAAAAGGAGAAGTAGGTTAAAAATTAGTGTATCTAAAAAGAGAAGTATGGCAAAAATTAGTGTCTACACATTATTAGGTTGTGCCAAAGATCAATATGCTACATAGTATGGATAAATAAGATTCCCGATTGATACATTATAACCATTACTATTTGTATATCTATAGACATAATTCATCATCTTAATTTTGTTTCGTTCAAAACTATCTATTGTTGTACTTTATCTAAAGGCAAGTAAAGTAAAGAACAATATCTATTGCTGGTGAACGATTGAACAATATTGAAAATTATTCCATTCAAAGTTAATAAGAGACGACAAATAATATCTTAAAGAACAATATTTATTGCTGGTGAACGATTGAACAATACATAAGATTATGCCTAGATATACCAAATAGTTCCCAATTATTTTTTGGCTTTCTGAAAGCAAGAACTCTAAAGCTTCCGTCCAGAATATCCGACGTTGTTGAAATTGCATATAGTGATACTCATAAGAAGAGTTTGAAACATATTCCAATACCGTATTGCGAACCTTGATCTAAACATGCTTTGATTGTATGGTAATTTATAGGTTTCAAGGGAAGGAAGTCCTGTTTGAATTCTTATATACCATACAAGTCTGGCTCCATAAACCTTAGCTATAAGCAATGTTCTAAAAAGCAGAAAAAAAGAGGCAGTCTAGGCGCTAGGCGTCCATGGGCCGCTTAGGATTTGTTCGGAATCCACACTATAGGAAAATCTGTAAAAAGGCAGAAAAAAGAGGCCGCCTAGAAGTCAGCCCCGACTTCTCTGGTAGACCGCCTAGGCATTTTTTAGAATTTTTTTGGTTAAACCCGGCTCGACTATTTGAAGAGAAGAAAAACCAAAAACCATTCTCCTCACAGCCGATCGTAACCTAACACAACCAAAAACCTACTTACCTGAGCAGTGGACTGTATCCACTTCCAGCAGCACCGAGCTCCCGACCTACGCTACCGTTGGCAACCGGAGAGTCTCTCCGAGCGATGTCGACCGACCAACTTTTTTCCTTTCTTATTTGAATCTGCATATGCCAACCGGCCAATTCTTTTTTCTTTTCCTTTTCTGCATCTATCTCAGACACAAGGAAATCAATAATGCTTTCTGTTTTGCATAAAAAACAATAAAAATGTTTGAAATGTTTCTCTCTCTATATATACACACACACACACGCCTAGCTGGGCCGCCTAACGCCTATTGCTTTTTACAAACTTGGCTATAATTTGAAGAAAGATGTATATTAGATAACAAAATAAGGTTGTTGAGCTTGTCTGGGTCCTTTGTGTAGTTAATGTCTAGATAAGTCAATTTGGAGGGTATAGAGAATCTGTTTTAACAGATTGCAATTTACAAGTGCAGTGTTACTCAAATTGGTAATTTGTGCTTGCTTTCATCCTTTTTTTTGGTGTATTACACAGCTAAAACTAATAAAATATCTATATTCGCCTAGAAAGCAAGGTTGGTAGTATCGGTATCGGTATAGGACCCTTTCTATGAGTATCGTGATCGGCAGTTTCAGATCGGAGTATCAGATTTTTTTGGTTTCGAAAGCAAATAATTATTAATAAATTATTAGAACTTTGGAAAAAATGTTTTATACATTTAGGCATTTTAAGTATTCCCTTGTGTTGTTTCTTAGTAGTTTTGAAGTTGAATGAAATAGTAGTCACCCTTGCTGATTCGTTTACCTGCGATGGATAATTTTTCTTCTTTTACAATCTTACCATGCTTTTGCACTTTTTCGTTCAATTTTCTTTGCTGAATTGACTTAAAAAGAGACCCCCAATGTCGGTTTCATATCGGAACATACCAAACCGTATCGGTATCGGCAGTATCGGATTGGTATCGGCCGATACTGCAAACTATGCTAGAAATTACCAAAAGTTTTGAAACTTGTTCGAAAATCTGAAGCAATGCTTTTTTTTGTGATAAAGCAATGTTGGTTCTACTGGAGAACTTCACAAGCAATTGATTTCCAATATTTTTATTTCAGAATTATACATACACTCACTGCATAAACACTGGTATGGTCTTCATAACAGACCTCTCATGAATGACTTACTGAATTGCTTTATTTTTCATTCTCTCAGACCCCTACAAAATTTTCTGAGCTACAAATACAGTCATATCTTAAAACTGTTGCTTTTCGGCGGGAAATAGATGAGGTGCAGAAATGTGCTACAGGAAGGGGATTAGGAGGTGTGCAAACCTCAAGGATAGCTTCTGAAGCCAATAGAGAGTTCATATTTTCTTCATCATTTACTGGTGATAAAAAGTAAGCATAAGTTGCATGCTTCATTAGCTTTTATACATATACATGTCTATTAAGTTTAGTAGTTCGTGATATTAGGTGCTTTTAAACTCTAATGTCTGCTCTTTAAATCTCATTGTTCATGCATCATATTATTTCTTCGTTCGTATTTGTTTACCCATGAATTCAACTGATGGCTCTTTTTACATGCTGTTTGAACTAGTATGCTGTCATCTACAACTGCTGAAAGCAATCGAGTCGAAGCACCACAGAAGCCCATAACTAGGGTTTTGTTGAAGCGTAACTTGTTTGCTAGCGAATCAAAATCTTCTTCTGATGCTTCTGTTGATAAAGTTGCAAGTGATATTGGGCATGAGGTGGAGACATATCGTGATGAGAGGGGGCGTCTTCGTGTTAGCAGAGTTAGAGGTTGTGGTATTCGCATGACTCGAGATTTGCAACGGAATCTCGATTTGATGAAAGAGTATGAACAAGAGCTTAGCATGAGAGGCATGCACACAGATCCAAAAACTAAATACACCAAAGATTCTGATGAGGCAAAAAGATATCCTGGAATTAACAGTCCATCCATTGCTTCTATAAATGAAGAGAATAGTAGAAATATTAGTGGAACGTCTGGTACATTAACACAAGACGGGAATCGTTGTTCTGATCATCTATCTGATCTTGGTAGCAGATCTTCTATAGAGATATCCTTTTTAGAAAATGACAGTGGAGTGAAAGATACAGATGATGATCTCTTTCTGGACTTGGTTTCTGGAAGTTCAACCTCAAAATTATATTCTGAACGTATTCTACCAGATGGAACTACAGAAGAGTTTGAATCTGAATGTGTTTGGGAGGAAGGGGTCCTTGACGATATAACTAGAAGTCAGATAAGGGACCATGATAAGGATAGCCATCTTCCTTTTGCTGAAATTAACTCTGAAGATGAAGTGGAGTGGGAGGAAGGAGGTTCAAATGTTCCTGAAGTTGTCATTGATTGTCAAGCTGAACTAGAGAAAGTTGTTCCACTTGGAATGCTGGAGGAAGAAGCTGCTATCCAGGAAGCAATAAGGAGAAGCCTTCAGGATATTGAAGAACAGAAGCCTACCAATGCAGGTTTAGGTATATCTACTGAGGATCGAAATTTTGTTGAATCCCTCCAGAATGTAAAATTTGATGAAAGCAGGGATATCACTCATCAGCCATTTGAAAAGCATCCTGAGAGGAGTCCAATGCTTTCTGCTACAGCTGATGGGCATGATCAGCTGCAATATCCTTGTAGGAAGAACGTTCTGCGGACCAGTGACTCTCCTGAGGATCATTCTCCTCCATCTACCATATGTGGAATTAATCTCGATGATAAAGCGTCTTCAAGGGGTGGAACAAATACTAAGCTCATTTCTTTTTCAGTAACTACTGATAGCATTCAGAGGATGTCACAGGTTAATGGTTCTCTCTTACCTGAAGAAGTATTTGAATGTCAGGTAACTCAGGGTGATTTATGCACTGATGAAAATACATCATTTGGAGCTGAAACAATGGAAAAGTCCATTTCTTCTTCAATAATTAATGACAGCTTTGGGAGGACACAACAAGTAAATAATGTTGGATCTGAAGGAGCTGAAGATCAGGTAACCTGTGGTGTACCATGCATGGATGCTTTTGAACAAACAAGAGAAGAACCAATTTCGGGGAAATGTAGAGAGGAGAATGCACATACTACTCCCAATATTGATTTGGACACTGTAGGTAAACCAGATTCTGACCTTGTTGATGCTCATGTTCTTCATTCACAATCTTCCCAATTAAGTCAGTCCTTAGGAAGTAGTGGTAAGGTCAGGGATTCACAAAAAACTTCACCTTTAAGGAAAATGGTGGTAAACAATGATTTGGTGCAAGAATATGTACCTGGAAGTGGTATCAGTGTCCCCAACACCGAAGAGCACCCTCTCAAAGGAAAGAGTCAGGAGGATGATCACAATTTAGTGTCTGACGTCAATTTAGATGAAGAAATATCCTTCCTTAGACAGGAACGTGTGGATCTAGGAGATGAGCGGAGAAGGCTTGAAAGCAATGCAGAATCTGTCAGTAGTGAGATGTTTGCGGAATGCCAGGTGTTGTTCAGAGTCGTCATACCTTATCTACGATATATTTTGCTGAATGCTGATAATTGTAGAAGATAATCTGTCACTTTTTAATCTCTCTGAAACTGTATTAAACTTAATCTCACTGCTTGTTAATTGTTACAATTTTTATTATTTTAACTATTTAGCCTATGATGCTAGATTCTCTTAGCTTATGACATCACTTATTGCTTTTATTTGCAGAATTACAGTATTTTTTGCATCGTTTTTTAATCATGTTAACCAAATGTTGGAATTAGTTGCATGTGATTTATGAACAATTTCTAGTGCCTACTTCAGGAAGAACTTTATATGTTAATTTATACTTGTTTTATATATTCAATTTTTATGCAGTTGTATAAATCTTAGGACAGGAAACTTTTAGGATTGCACATCAACAGCTGTTTCATGACACCTGATTACCTACATTCATTTGTTTGATGATGAAAAAAGATGTTTAGTTTGTTCTCGGTTTGTTTCTTTGAAAGCATCTGAGCTACTCCTGACCCCTACTTACGGGTGCATTCAGAGCAGGATTATTTGATTCTGATACAAATCGGATATGGATCAAATATTTGGAGGATCCAGTTGATTCGAATCTGGATTTGATTTATCCATATCTGAATTTAATTTATCTGGATATGGATATGGATTCCACTCCATTATTGGAATTCGGATCCGAATATCTAGATACCTATATAAATATATAAAACATATTAATATATCTAGGAAGCACATGGAAGCATTCTATTTGCGGCTAAACTTATTATATTTGAATATATCATTACACTCAAACTCAAATGTTAGTTATTGATACTTAACTAAACTTATATGAAATTACCAATTTCCTCAAGAATCCAAATTTTAGTTTCTCCAAAACCTTATTTTATCAGATCCGTATTCGTAATTGTTTTACTCGTATCCGTTTCTCCCATTTCTTACTATGTCCGGGCCGAATCCAGATCTGTTTTTTCTCTGGATATGGTTATTGATTTTCATATTCGAAGAATATCCATGTCATTCATATCCGTTAGAGAACAAATACGGATACCCATATCCGATCCCTATATGCTCCGAATTCACTCCTATAATTTCACTTCGTACATGGTTGATGTTAGTTCTACATCAGGTTTTCTTTATATTAATGTCAGGAGATCATTGAATATGCTTTCATGGGCGCTATATCCTCTCATTGAACAGTAAATCAGTCACCTTCATACCCTCTGTGATTACATGAAACTACATGGAACTTGGTCAATTTGTTACCCATACTTTTGAGCCTAATAGGATTGCAACAAGCAGATGCTTATGCCCAAACTTTTGTTTACATTGTTCTAGTTGATGACCTGAACTAAATACAACTCTTCTTTACAGTTCATTGAGTGGACTAAGTCTGACTTCTGACTTCTCCATAATTTTTAGTTAATACTCTGTTGTTGAGTGGAAGAAGTAAGTTTGACTTTCTGTTTTTTTTCCAACTTCTAGGAACTACTTCAAATGTTTGGTTTGCCATTTATCATTGCACCCATGGAAGCAGAGGCACAGTGTGCATATATGGAAATGATGAACCTGGTTGATGGGGTTGTAACTGATGACTCAGATGTATTCCTGTTTGGATCTCGCAGTGTCTACAAGAACATATTTGATGATCGCAAATATGTTGAAACATACTTTATGAAGGTTTGTAGCAAAGTCTTCCCATATGTCATATGTTTTATGTTCTCATTACCTTTCTAATTGACATTTATAAGGCCATTTCCCCTATTTCTGCTTTAACTCTTAATGTTGTTTTTCCATTAGAGCTTTGATTTATGCTCTGTATCATGTATACCTAAAGATGAACAACATGTATATCGTATAAACTTTCATTAGTATTTCTCGTATTTTCTTCTCAGTTATCAGAAAATCCTGTGTGTTCCAGGCTAATATCATCCCCCACTTTCAAAATTGTGGTTCCTGCATTTTCTATCATTGTGACTTGCATACCTTTGCCTTTTGTTTTATCAGGATATTGAGAGCGAACTTGGTTTAAGTAGAGACATACTAATCCGCATGGCATTGCTTCTTGGTAGCGACTATACTGAAGGAGTCAGGTATGCTGGTTGAGATTGTTAGCTACAATTGAATAAGTTGGTAATATGATCAAATTGTTGAATATTAGTGAAATATATTTTGCATAAATAAAAGTCAGTATCACATCCAAGATCATTACCTGCTAGTAATGGCTCATAACAATTAGCAATCTATGTATTCAATTTCGATAAGTCTTATCCGGCTGACTTTGAGTTTGTTGAAATCTTAAATGTATGACAACTTGAAGTAGTAAATACAACGAGGACAAAGTCCTTATCCCAAGTTTTGGGGTCGGCTGTTTGAATCCTTTTCTTCTATTCACTTCTGTTAAGGACCATGTATTCCATAACACTAACCAAAACTGTATCCTTCTTGAAAACATCAATCCATATTCGTTTTGACCTACCTCTAGTCCTACTAGCTCCATTAACTTATGCTCCAAACCTTGTTACTAGAGGCATCTATCAATCTACATTGCATATGTCCAATCAACCTAAGACAATTCTCTCATCTTGTCCTCAATTAGTCCCACATCTAAGTTCCTCCGATTACACTCTTTTCTTATCCTATCTTTTAATGTAGTGCCACTCATCTATCTTAATATTCTCATTTCTGTTACACTACTTTCTGGACTTGTTATTCCTTAATTGTCCAACATTCTAATCCGTAGATCATGGCTGTCTTATAGCCATCTTGAAGAATTTTCCTTTGAACCTAAAAGGTGCCCTTCGATTACAAAGTACTCAAAAAGCACCCCTCCATTTTCAACCATAATGTTTTAATTATATGCATGACATCCTCCCCCATCTCTTCGTCATGATGAATGATTGATCCTAAATACCATAAACTATTACTCCTAGGTATCCCTTGTCCATCTATATGTACTCATATATGATTTTTTTTTCCTTTTGGTTGAAGTTACATTTTATATACTCCTATAGTTGTCCTACTAATTTTAAACATTTAGATTCCAAAATTTCTCTCTATACTTAACATCTAGCCTATTTTCTACTCTTTTCAACCAACACAATATCATTATCAAGCATGATACAACATGTAACCTCCCATGGAACCTCTTGGATATCCCTAGTAATTTCATCTATAACTAGCACAAAAAGTAAGGGCTTAATGTTGATCCTTGATGTAAGACAAGGGTAACGGAAAATGATTTACTATCTCCCCTAATGGTTGACAAGGTCATCGTAACTCCATACATATCTCAATATAACTACTAATAACTTGTTTGTTCTCCAAAGCCTACCACATTACGTTATCTCCTGATGATCTCTATCATAAGATAGCTCTGATTCAATAAAAACTATATATAGATTCCTTTCTTTTCTCTTTAAATATTTCTATTAATCTTCTTAATACGAAAATGACTTCCATAGTAGATCTTCTGGACATAAAACCATATTTCTTCTATGAAATTCTAGTTTAATTTACTAATCTTTACTCAATTAGTCTCTCAGATAAATTCATGGTATGATTCATATGCTAAATTTCTCGATAGTTATTACAATTTTATATATCTTCCTGATTTTTATAGATGTGTGATGTGTACTATAATACTACTTCTCCATTCATTGATCATCTTTTTAGTTCTTCGGATTTGGTTGAATAAATTAGTAAGCTATATCAATCATTTCTCAACTAAGCATTAAACATTTGTAAAGCTTAATAGAAATACCATCAGGTCCTACCACTTTTCTATTTTTCATTTAGTGTAAAGCATCCTGAACCACATAGATTCTAATTTCACGAAAATAACAAGTCATAAAGAGTAAATATGTTTAAACGAATGTTGGAAGCTTTGACGTTGTGAAATGCATATGGTGTAAAGGTTATTACTAGTGTCCAAGAAATGATATATGTTTGTTCTAAAATAATTTAATGGAATGACATGGTAAAACACATAATATGCTAACTACTGATCTTGACATGCCTCACCACTTACCTCCTTAAAATTCTTGGATATAGTATTCTGAATTTCACTTGGTATGCAATAATGAAGTTTGTAATCAATAACCGTTGAGTTGACTAGGAGTTGTGTTGTTAGAAGAGAGAAGATATGCTTATTGAGCTGTTTGGAATTTAGTTGTGTTTCTTAGTCCAACCTTCTACTAGAAGAGGTCCTGAAACCAGACATTAAGTGATAATAAAGACTAGAGAAAGAAGCAGCTATGCATAAAATGGTGTGTGATACTATGATCCATATATGACAATAACATTTATGTGGATTCACTACTCTATGAGTTCAAATTTAGGTTTACTCTGGAAGAGTTGTGAAACATTATTGACACAACACGGAAAAGTTGATCGCTGAAAACCAATAACTCGAGATAACGAGGACTAAAGCCCCATTACTCAAGCGCGAAAAATCAAAAGATAAATAACTCTTATTTTCAATCAAAATTATAACAATGAACTTATCTCTACTTTTTTACAATGCCCTATTTATAAGAAAATATAACTTGAACCCTAAAAAAGACCTCCTAAACAAACCAAGAAAAAGAAATACAAAAAATAGACCAAAATTCTGTCCAAGATACGACCTAAAATAGGCCAGCCGTCTCAAACTGGCAATACCAGCGGTATGTTGTCGATGATACTGACGGTATGTCAATAGTTCCAAAAATTTCCATTAGCTTTTGAGCGCAATTTTCTCTGCATCTTGCATACCAGCAATGGTTGTTCAGGGACCCAAAATTAGCTCAGGCCCTCTTATGACATCCATGTCAGACCTCTTGTAAAAAATTCGACTCGAGTTCCTTCATGCCAATGCCTGAATAAAACGTCTCGTCGTCCTCATAATGAGTGTAGAGGTTGCCAGTGTTGAATGTCGACGAGATTCATTGAACTTGGTAAGTTTATGACGTAGGTGTTGTCACTGATCTTTCGTAGGACCTTGAAAGATCTAAACTTCCTTGGTTGAAGCTTCCCGTATTGTCCAAGAGGCACTTGTTCTTCTGAAGGTACACCATGAGTTCATTACCAATATTGAAAAGCTTACATTTATGTTGTTTGTTAGCCATTGACTGTGTAGTCTTCTACAATTGTTCCCAAACCTCTTCATTACCTTCCTAGATTTGATTCGCCAAATTCTTCGTTGCTATACTCTTTTATGTTTCCTTTGGAAAAACATGTAAATCAAGAACATGATTAGGCGATTTGGAATAAACGATATCAAACAGGGACTTTCATGTTGATGAATGAAATGCGTTGCTGTACATAAGTTTCGTTTGTGCTAAGGCAAAGTCCCACTGCAAAGTCCTACTGCTTCGTCTTCTCTCCATATATTATCCTTACGATATTGGTAGTGTCCTATTAACCACTTGGGTTTGGTCGTCCGTATGCGGATGGGTAGTACTACCCGAACATGCTCCAAAGATTTGTCAGGACGTACTCAAGGACAACGTATCCCGGTCAGAGATGATACTTTTCGGCAATCCATAAAAACGGATAACTTCAGATAAGAATAACTTTAATATATGTGTTGCATTTGTCGTCCTCTTGCAAAGTATAAAGTGTGGGCATCTTTGAGAACCGGTCCACCACCATGAACATTGAGTTTGAGCTCCTTTAAGTTCTCGGATAGACAAAACAAAAATTACGGATAAATCCTTGTAAATGTTTTTCGGAGCCGGTAGTACGTGTTCAAAGCCTTCCCTTTAGCGATTTGTGATACGTAACACATTTGCACAATCTATCATGCATCTTGTCTCAATTGTGGCCAATGATAGCGTGTGGAAACAACCATCATAATTTCGCCACATCCCAACCAAATCAACTTCTCCCTATAATAAGTACTAGGAACACAAAGACGATCCCTTTTCATCAAGAACCCATAATGGATGTGAAAATTAGATGTGAAAGTCGTGGACGACTTGCTTTTGCGAAGCTTCTCCCCTATCTTTAAAAAGTCCTCATCTTCCGCATAAAGTCCCTTGATGTATCCCAACCCGACCAACTCTTACTGAGCGTAGTCGATAATGAGGTCCTCCTACTAAGTGCGTCAATAACTTGATTGGAAGTTCCATATTTATGCACAAGCTTATACGGAAACTTCTGTAGGGTACCAACTCACATGTATGTCATTGATGATGCGTTTCTGGTTACTCAAATGTTTAAGAGATTTATGGCCAGAATATAACACAAATTTCTTACCAAGTAATGCTCTCAATACTTAAGCGCTCATACCACCACATAAAACTCCTTGTCATTGGTTGATCACTTCCTTCGAGCATCTCTAGGCTTCTTGTTGAAGAACTTCACGAGCCACTTTTCTTGCGATAGCATCGCAACAATGTTGCTGACGTCACACTCGACCTCTAAGAGCTTGTCAAAATTAGGAATAATTAAAATTGGTGTTGTACAAAGTTTTTTCTTGATTACTGCAAAACTCATCGATGATTCATCTCCCTAATTGAACCTTTTTTCTTCATGCACTCCATAATAAGCGCCATAATGGTGTACTAAAATCTCGGATGAACCGTCAATATAATGTTACCAATCCATGAAAGCTTCACATATCTCCTACGGTCTTTGGTGTAGCCACTCCCGAATTGCACAAACCTTCTTATTGACATGGATGTTGTCCGCACCCACAATAAATTTGAGAAAGAGCAATTTTGTGTCATGAAATAACACTTCTTTAGTTGATTATGTTTCAGCACTTCCAACACCCTCCTCAAGTCCTTGTTGTAGATTTGTATATCATCAAAATAATCCACAACAAACTCATAAATGAAAGATCGAATATTGTGATTCATGATTCGCATGAAGGTACTTGGTGCGTTCGTCGATCCGAATAGCATACGATCCACTCGAACAACCCATCTCCCATCTTAAACGTCCTTTCCACTCGTTCCTCGACATAATGCGAATTTGATGGTAGCCGCTCGAAGGTCTATCTTGAAAATTATCTCGACTATGCTCAACTAATCAAGCATATCATCCAGTTGTGATATCGAGAACTTGAATATGATCTTATTGATCATACGACTATCTACATACATCCTCTAAGTGCGATCTTTCTTCGGTTTCAGAAGTGTTGGAACTGCACACAGGTTCGTACTCTCTAATATGTCCGTTCTGCATCAAATTCTCTACCTTTTCTTGAAGAATTTTGTTCTTCCGGAGGTCATATGATAATGTGATAAATTCGACAAACTTTTCTTGGGCACGAGATTGACACAATGTTGGATATCTTGCATGGGTGGTAGTCCGTCGGGAAGTTCCTTCGAAAGGATGTCGCAAAACTCCTCGAGGATTGGTTGTATCCACTATGGAATCACTTCTTTCGTCAACTCTTCGGCCTCTATGCTCCCTTTCAGTACCAACACATGTACCTCACGAACCTCCTTTCTCTATGTCGTTATACGGTAATGTGGTAAATTCGGTCAACATTTTCTGGGCACGAGATCGACTCAATGTTGGATGTCTTGCATGGGTGGTAGTCCTTCGGAAACTTCCTTCGAAGGAATGTCGCAAAACTTCTCGAGGATTGGTTGTACCTACTTTGGAATTGCTCCTTCCGTCAACTCTTCGGCCTCTACGTTCCCTTTTACTAGCAACACATGTACCTCACGAGCCTCCTTGAACTCCACTTTGGAATTGCTCCTTCCGTCAACTCTTCGCCTCTACGTTCCCTTTTACTACCAACAGATGTACCTCACGAGTCTCCTTGAACTCTACTTTCTGTTTTCTTAGTCGAGATTGTCAAAGAAAGGAACACCTTCCCCTCTTGTAAAGATTCGGTTCGGGTATCCTTCTTCGAGGGTGTAAGCATATACCTCACCCCGTCCTTCACCTAGCGATAAGTATCGAGACACCCGTCGTGTTTTGCCCCAACATTAAACTGCCATGGCTGACCAATTAACATGTGACAAACATCAAGTCCATCCATCACGTCGCAATAAACCTCGTCTTTGTATGAGTCTATGGAAAAAAGTATTCGACACCTTTCGGTCACTCTAATGCTCGATACATTCTGAACCCACTCGATAGGGTACGGGTTCGGTGCACCTCCAATGTTAAACATGCGGCTTCGACCATCTGTTGGCTGATGATGTTCTCCTGCCTTTCGTTGTCAACTATCACTCTAAACCGTTTACCATTGACAGTAAATCAAGTTTAGAATAGACTCTTCTGTTGCGAAGAATCGTCGAGTCGCGGTACTAAAATCATCTTTTGCACCACACTAAGAGCCATTTCCTCCTTGGAATCGTCGGGGTTGTAAATGTCATTGTCGTCCTCTCTCTCGTCGGTTGTTAAACTAATTTTTGCCGTCGCAAAAATCGTTTCTCATGTAATCGTCATGTCATTCGCGTCCACCGACGGCGCACTGATCGTCTTAGTTTCGTCGATCAAGCAATATGTTACTACCACGATTGTTATCACGGTCCCACCTAACGAAAACGTCAAACTTCTCCTCACACGAACTAGACAAAGTAACGAGTTTCCTATGGATGATGCTCTCGCGTCGGTAGTTGTCCATCTCTCGGGAGGTCGCAGACTTTGCTCACCCATGACACTGTTTCTGGATTACGAATCGGTTGTCTCAACAGTTCCTTATTTCCTCATTGGCTACTGTCTGCTCAACTCGCTGGATTTGTAGGGTCAGGTCCTGGATGTGTAGGGTCAGTTCCAGTAGGAGACTTCCATGCGACAGACTGCCATAAAGAGGCATTCAACCCTTGATTGTCGGCAAGAAGTTGTTGGTCGCCGTCATCGTTATTGGTTCTCACCATGCCTTGTTACACGCTCTAGGCTCTAATACCACCTAACACAATATGGAAACGTCGATTGTTGAAAACCAACGATCCAAGATAACAGTAAAACCCCAATTCTCAACCATGAGAATCAAAAGAGAAATAACTATTATTATCAATCAAAATTATAACAATGAACTTGTGTCTATTATTTTACAATATCCTATTTATATCAAAACATAACTTAAATGCTAAGAAAGACTCCTAAACAAACTAGGAAAAAGATATACAAAAAATGGACCAACATTTCGTCCAAAATACGGCCCAAAATAGGTAGTCGCTATGTCGACATCTGTACAAAATTTACAGTAGCTTTTGAGCACAGTTTTCTCCGCATCAAGCATACAGACGGTATGCCGTTTAGGGACCCAAAATTGCGTCAAGCTCTCTTATAACGTCTCCTCAATTATGTTGGTAGAACTGTGAAGAGTTATGAATATCCCTCGAGGATAACTCAGTTCAGTGGGGAAGTCCAAGTTTCGAGGCCGGGATATGCTTATTGAGTGACTATTGTTTAAAATCTTGAAAAGAAAAGAAAATATGTCAGTTGATCATAGCACAGATTTCTTCGTTACCTTTCCTGAGAACGAAATCAAAATTTCCTTATGTTATTGACGTTGCAGTTATATCAAGTAGAGATGGAGAAGGCTGTGGAGTTGTGTATATTGCTGGTTTGGCTGAGGAATTTACTCTAATCAATAATGTAAGATTAGTCAGTTAGCCAAAGATGAAATTGTGAGACATATGGGATATGTGTTAGCACTACAAAATATTATTCTATTCCTTTCCTGAAAATGGGTTTAGATTTTACTTAATAAAAATGCTGGTGCTGTGACTGAAAGTGGAGATGAGAAGAGGCTAGGCAGTTCGTGTATATTTCGCTCCATTGGATAGCTATTACAATAGCGAGAAATAGGTGATTTGGTCGTTGACATCTGTAACCTTTGTTCTGACCCATCTAGAAGGGAAAAATTGGTATCTGCTTCAATAAAAAATAGTATATGGCTTTTTATTATCAGTGAAAGACAAAAGTTTGTAAAGGCTGTTTGGTTGAACGAGTAGTGTTCTACGACTTTGACTGAAGTTTGGAAAGACAAAATAAATGATGATTTGTATGATAGGTATTTGTTATTGTTTGAGGATCCTAAAATCTTTTAAAACCATTGCGACTCAAATTTCATGATTCTCTCTTTTGGTCGTTAACTATATTAAATCTCTGGAATTTTTTTGTAATCCAGCAAGTGTTAGATTTTCTTTACTTGTGGAAACTGTATCTTTCAAATTGAGAAAGTGACAAAAAGTTTTGTAAATTAATATAAAATCAGTCGGATGCACCCTAATGTTTCATTTAGTATTTTTCGTTTATCATCTCTTAGTTGCCCTGCAGTGGGATTGGAATCGTAAATGCTATTGAAGTTGTACGTGCTTTTCCCGAGGAAGATGGTCTCCAGAAATTTAGGGAATGGATTGAATCTCCAGATCCTGCCATTTTTGGGAAACTTGGTACTCCTGCTAGAAATCCGAAACGAAGATCATCCAAGTCAAACAAAAAAGACTCGGATGCAACAGGAGAAAATGCAGAAGCATCGGAGGAGGCAACACATGAAACTCAACCATCTACTGATGATATCCACTATATTAAGGAGACATTCATGGATAAACATGTGCTTTCTCTCTCTCACTCTCTCTCTCTCAGAATGTGTTCAAACCTGTTTATTTCTCTAACAACTTTTGTTACAATACAGAGAAACGTGAGCAAAAACTGGCATTTACCTTCATCATTTCCTAGTGCATCAGTTGTTAGTGCCTACACTACGCCACAAGTTGATGAATCAACGGAGCCTTTCACATGGGGAAAGCCAGATTTGTTTTTGCTTCGCAAGTGAGTTAACAACTTCATATCCACTTACCCAAAAACTCATAGAACAGGGGTTGATGCAGAACAAGAGATGTTAATTGCAACTTCCCCACTTTGTTTGTAGTTTATGCATAATTCACTCCCCTCCCCCTCACATCATTATGTACTTTCAGGTTATGCTGGGAAAGTTTTGGTTGGAGTAACAAGAAGTCTGATGAGTTGCTTCTGCCTGTTTTAAAGGAATACAACAAACATGAGGTTAGTATCTTCCTTCTTTTCCCTTAATTGATTTTTCTATGTTATTTTTTAAGCTTTGTATATGACTGATATTCTACTCGGAATAGTTTTGAGAATTAGGCCTCCAGGAGCATTATTTCTCTTTTGAGCTAAACGTTTCTATAGTTTAGCAAGGTGGCTTTCTCTTCGTTTTAAAGAATTGAAATGCATGCTAAACTGCCTCTTTTTCTTCCTGTGAAATTTAATTTCACCGATCTATTATGGCTTTCTCATTTGTTCTTATGAATGTCATAATACAAGTATATATGGAGTTTGTATCAGTCTAGAAACTCTTTTAGGTTCAAAGGAAATAGACATGAATCTTTATTATTCTAGGTATTCTAGATAAGTGGATAAGGGAGAGGAGAAATAGTGCCGACTGATTACATTAATAGGAGTTTAGTATAGTTGAGAGATTATTAACAGTGATAGAGGGTTTCCTGGGTGCCCAAGATGCCATGCTGTTCTAGATAGCATCAAACCCCCATATGCATCCGAGTGCACCATTATCTACAGTGGAGATGAATCGTGGGATGACCAAAGTTTTGTCACAGCCCCCTCCTCCCGCACCCCGAAAAGAGAAAAAGAAAAAGCCATCTTCAGATGTTAGAGAGTCATGTTGGTTTGTTCAATTTTCGTTCCCTAACCCTCATCTTAAGGATTTAGTGCAGAGTATGTTGCATGGATATAAATACAGCAACATGATGCAATATAGATATGCTGATCTTGGTTTTTATCTAAAATATAAATGAATATTTACAAATGAGAAGTTCAATAACACTAATTTTTTTTTCTCACTAAAATGAAAATAACGGATGCTAGGAGTTAGTTAAGGGGAAATAAAATTTTGTTTATTCAAAAGGACAAAAACTATGTCAAAAATGCATTCATAATTCATATTTACAAAGCATTTTTTCACCGTTACAGGCATTACGATGTTTTTATTCTTCTTAGACTTATTGTTACACCTTAAATACGGTAAATAGTGTTTAAAATCTACGTTACATAATGAAGTGTATCCAGTAGGTATCGGAGTGTCCGAGTATCCCATATGTTTTTATTCTTCCAACTTCAAAGTGCTTGACATGATGTTGCAGGATATGGAGTCAGTGTTCTAAAAATCGGCCTAGGCGGCCGCCGGCCGCACCGAAAAGGCCCTAGGCGGCCGGCCTAGGCGCTGGGCGGGCCTAGGCGGCCCTAGTCGGACCTAGTCGGGCCTAGGGTTAGGGTTAGGGTTAATTTTTTTTTGAAATTTTCAAGAAAAAGAAAAAAAAACATATTTGACAAAATTAAATACTTATCTGCCGCCGCCGTCGTCGCCGTCGTCGTCGCCGTCGACTGCTGCTGTTGTTGCTGCTGCTGCTGTTGTTGCTGTTGCTTCTGCTGCTGCTGTCGTCGACGTCGTGGACGTCGTAGGGAAGGAGGAGGGAAGAGGGGTGCGGAGGGGAGGAGTCGTAGGGGAGGAGGAGGGAAGAGGGGAGCGGAGGGGAGGAGGAGGGGAGAGGGGAGAGGGGAGCGGAGAGGGGAGGAGAAGGGGAGAGGGGAGCGGAGGGGAGGACTGGAGAGAGGGGAGCGGAGGGGAGGAGGAGGGAAGAGGGAGCGGAGGGGAGGAGAGAAGTCTGCTGACTCTCTCTCCTCTCCTCCCCCTTATATGTGCTTGAAAAAAAAAATTGAAGCAAACAAATATGGGATTCGAACCCATAAGCTCCTGAACCAAGAGAGGTCTTAAGCATTGCTACATTAACCATAAGAGCTCAATAGGCTTTGTGTCAATAAGTAACATATATATTATTTATATATAAACTCATGGGCAAATAATAAAAAAAAAAATTCAAATCGGCGCCTAGGCGGCGCCTAGGCGCCGTCTAGGCGCCCTAGGCGCTAGTCGGGCCCTCAACGCACCGACTCCGCCTAGCGAAATCTATAACATTGTATGGAGTTCATCTCTCTAGGTCTGAACCTCATACTTGTCCATTAATCCTCTGCCATATGTTTTGTTAATTTTACAGGAACACCATTGTTATCAACAGATCTATCCTAACATTACTTGAATCCAAGTTATAATTATATAGATTTTCGGCTCCCACAATTCCCGTTGAATGGAATCCAACTTCAGACTGTTTAAACACGGTAATATACATACAAAATGCCATATTTAGACAACGAAAGTTATACGCATTGAACACTATTTAGTAGGCGCTACTTATTAAAGTAGTTTCACGAATTCCTGGATTTTATTTGAGTGTCTAAACTCTAGCCTATTACACAATTTGTTTACGTAGAAAAAAAAAATCATACTCTTCCCCTCCTCTCACCCACCCACCCACCCAACCCCTCAACTCACATGCTACACTGACCCCAACCCTCATGCACATAGGCTGTGATTGGGTTGGGATATTGGATACCTGTTGGGGTGATGGCCATAACGTGTACTGGCAATCCACTGGACATATTGGGAGATTCAAAGCCATGGTTGTATATGATAATAATTCACTTCATATATGATAAAATTCGAAGCATTAATATCAATATAGTATCCATAAAAATTCTATAGTTGAACAAATCAAAGGTCAAATGTTTTATCAAAGGAGAAGAATAGAGGATAAAAGAGAGGTAGGTGCCACTCTAGTCACTGACTAACCGGAGAGGTAGTTATAGCTCGTTCGAGAGAGACAAACTTGTGAATAGGTTTTTTACCCGTATTTATTGTCCGGCTGGCCCAAACCTGACATATACTCAATATGGCCCATATATTCGATATATCAGCCAGTTCAGTATACCAGCATGTGTGATTTACTTGCAAGTTTTTTCAAAACCTTGTTTGCCTTTGAAACCTTTGTACTGGCCGATATCCGGAACTGTGGGTTGGCTAAGTCTTTAGTTAGTAGAACCGGACCTAAATTTCTCTGGTCTAGGTTTTGGACCCAATATTTGCCAACCTTAGGATTGGGTTCGGGTTGTCTATGCAGAAACTTAATTGAAACATTCACTATAAAGTATAAAACTCCAAGTCAGATTTGGTTTGGCCCAGGCATTCCACTTAATTCCTTATAAAACGCACTAAAATATCATACTTTGTATACTCTTCCTATTTCTATTGCATCTTATTCGAGTCTGGTGTCTGCTTTGGATAAGACTTATTTGGAGTCTTGGACCTGGATCTGAGTCATCTGACCCATTTTGACTTCAGAATCTACCTTTGCAAACTGGATCCTATTTGAACGAAGCCAACTTTGGTTCTGACTCAGGTTAGGTCCCGAGTTGGGTCTGGGTCTTCTGTGCAAACCTCAGATGTACACACAAGGTGCGTAAATCTGATATTGATCTTTCATAGAACGGGAAATTTTGGAAAATAACAGCCACATGGATGATAACCCTAACCAACTCGAGTTATAATAATAGATGACATCTCCATTTTTATGACTTCTGTCCACATTGACACATGCAGCCCCCAAGTCCCAGACTTTGATGTTGCAAAGATGCCGTGGGTAGACTTTTGTGTTGTCACATGTCCTCAGGTGTCAGTACCGTTAATCATGGCATTGCTTGAAACATACATACCTTTCTTAATACTTTTTATAAAGAAAAGGGAACATCATTATGGACCATTCAGAAAGACCTATTTGTAATCAAGTGCATCATCTTGGTGGAACATGTTTTCTTGGAGTCTACTTTTTCAATGTAGTCTGCATTAATCGTGACCATATATATACATAAATATCTTCGATGTTGTCATTCGAAATGTATTCAACCACTCTTTCACCTACCAAAACCGCTTGATGAGCGTAAATGAGGAAGCAGTGGAAAATAGTCCTTGTTGACACCATTTTGTGTTCTTCAAGGTAATCCTCCAATTTGCTACAGAAAAACTGTCAATTGGATCCTGAAGAAGTGAAGATCTTTCCATCACAACTCAATAACCGTCCATTATTGTTTGAACTTGTCAATTAGGTGTGTTGATGCATGATCATATATATGTGAACAAACATTGGCCAAAGTGCTCAAGTCTTGGAGACATAAGAACACCATAAACCAGGTTGGAGATTCAAAGTCCCATTTGAGCATTATGCTCCTAATTAAAAGGGTGATGAACTAGGATATTCAATTAGAGGCTGATTGAGAGCCCGGCCTGGAGGAGCAATCTACCCGGTAAGAGGATCGTGGTGGTGACATTTAGTCGGAGTGGAGTATGTGAAGGAGATAGGCCTGAGTGGTGGATCAAGAAAGGATGCGACATCCGTAAAAAAATCGACGATTAGCATGCAAAGTTCTGAACTATCCGAAGAGATTAATGTAATAAAAGGATCCAAGCATAAGTCGGACAATAGATGTAGACTTATCATTTCATATATATATATATATATATATATATATATATATATATATATATATGTCGGATGTACTAGTAATGTCCCCCTGAGTTGGGATTGTATCTCTATGTTGTAACCTTATTGCGATGATTGTGGAATAAAATTTACCCTTTTTCCAATATATATATATATATATATATATATATATATATATATGTTGTACTGGGCGTTAGGCGAGGCGAGGCGAGACCATGCCCGCCTCGCCTAGGCGGCACCTAGGCGCGCCTAGGCGCCTGCCCAGAATTTCTTGCTGTTTTTCCTGTGTGCAGCAGTATCAGTAGCAGATCTCAGGTTTCAGCCTTTCAGGAGATGCAGCAGCATTAAGGAGAAGGAGAAGCAATGTGAATTGTGAAGCAATGTAAATTGTAAACATTAGTAGCAGACTTTTGCATTAAGGAGAAGCAATGTGAAGCAATGTGAATTGACTTTGAGTAGCAGAATTAAGGAGAAGCAATGTGAATTGACTTTGAGTAGCAGAATTGTGAAGCCCACCGCCTAGGCGACTTCCACTGGGCGGACCTAGGCGCCCGCCCAGGCGCGTCTAGGCGCCAACCGCTGAATCCTGCCTTGAAATCCCCAGGTCGAGGCGGTGTACTCAAATCGGACGCGCCTAGGCCGCCTAGGCGCGCCTAGGCCGCCTAGGCGCGCCTAGGCGTCGCCCGTAACAACATAGATATATATATATATATATATATATATATATATTGGTGAAAAGGTTAACTTATGTGAGAAGTTGAGAAAGTGTATCTACACCATCGCGTATTATGTACAACTTTTAAGATTTTTAACAAAGGAACTTGTGTGCTTCTCTATCGAGGCCCATTCAAAAGATTCCATCTATGCCGTCCCCATCTTGGACGTTGTCCCCTTCTCTCATTATCGCCATTGACAATTCCATCCCCTTCCCACAATGTTGTTATTTCTAATGCCAAATTCACATGAAGCTTGTGCCAGCAAAATTGTTGTAGCAGCACTGTAAAGCCCACGGTAATGGATTTGCAATGATGAGCTCCCCTCACCATGACATGCACCTAGAAAGCTCATGCCTACGAGCTCAACTACGTATTCTTTTTTGTGGTTGTGTCCATGAACAGTAGTGGAAGAGCACTAGCAAGATCAAGCTCATGACGAATCACACCGGTGAATAGCAACAAGATGCTCATGCAACAAGCTATAGTTGTCAAGGTCGTGATAACGAAATTGTGGCATTTTTCATAGTGCATGATTTGTTGGCTTGTGGTGTCGACTAACGACCATCGAGGAGGAGAGGAAGAAAGGAGGACGAAGTTGGGCTGAGACAAGGTCGAGAGAGAGAGAGAGAGAGAGAGAGAGAGAGAGAGAGAGAGAGAGATCATGGATGAAGGGAAGAAGAGGAATAAAGAATACGAGTGAATCTATTGTCTATAAAATATTATCTCAACTACTGTTTTTGATCAAATAGTGTAGATACACCTTCTATCTTCAAATAGTGTAGATACACCTTCTATCTTCTAACAGTAGTGTATATATATATATATATATATATATATATATATGTACCTAGCATGTTGCCAAGTATTGTTATGACCGATGATAACTAGTACGTCAGCCTACCTCACAAAATCCATCTCGTATATCCTATTAGCCAAGTATATTACATCATTTTGTCTAAATTGATGATTCATTAATATAGTTGACATGATTTTAGCAAAGTTCGCAGTATTGGTATTGGAATCGGTATCAGATCCGTCCTATAAGTATTGGGATCAATGGTACCGGCAGTTTCAGATCGGACTATTGGAACTTTTTGGTAGCGCAAAGCAAATAATTATTAATAAATTATTAAAATTTTAGAAAACATATATATAATTAGGCACAATTTTAAGTATTTTTCTATGTTCTTTCATAGTACTTTTGAAATTGAATCAAATAATAGTCACCCTTATTGATTGGTTTATTTGCGATAGATAAGTTTTCTTCATTTACATGCTTTTACATTCTTACTATACTTTTACACCTTCAATTTTTTCTATTAAATTGACTGGAAAAGAGACCCCTAACATCGGTATTGATCAGTACCGACACCAGTCAATATCAAATCTGAACATGCCAAATTGGATCGGTATTGGCCGTATCGTATCGGTATCGGCCGATATTGCAAACTATGGATTTTAGTAGCAGTTGTTTTTTTATTTTGCCTAGTTAATGTTTTTGTTCTCTTGCCTTATCCTTCTTTC
>JANAVB010010735.1:0-12341 GCA_029216955.1 Iris pallida
TGCTTAGCTTATAGGTATTTAGTTATGGGTGACTTGATAGGATTGGGAAGTTAAGAGCTAGCCTATTATGGAGTTTTCCTTTTGCTAATCTCTAGTTGCCAACACTTAGATAGCTAGCATAGGTAAAACCCTAAGAAATTGACCAGTTGGTGACCAAGTACTTGGATGATTGAGAAATTGACTAGTGGTGGACCCTCGACTATGTTTGACCTAGAAGGAGTACTACTATCTTAAATTTCGAGGACAAAATTTTTCTAAGGTGGGTAGACTTGTAACACTCAGTTTTTTAAATAAGTATTTTTGAAATTTTGTGTCTTTAATTATTTAATTATGATATTTAAAAAATAAAATAATTTTTGGTGATTTTTAATCATTTAAAACTATTTAAAAATTATGACTTGTGATTTTGATGTGCAGCTTGTGAAACCGTAGAGACTGTCTGACCTAGAGCCTAACCCTGTGATTTGGAATATCTAATTATCATTTTTAGCCTAGAGGTAATTTGGTCATTTTGACTTATTAAAATAATTTGATTAATTATTGGATTGGTGATTGTGATTTTGACTTGACTAGTTGAGACTTGTGGACTAGCCTAGAAGCTAACCCTAGCTATGATGACCCTAGTCTAACTTAATTTAACCTACTTTTAGTCATTAGAAATTAGTTTTAAAGTAGGAAGCTTGAGTTTAAGTGAAATGGTTAATGACTTGTGACTTAACTCAATGACTTGTGATTTCATGACTTGTAATTAAGCCATAGGCCCATGACTTAAGCCCAAAACCCAAACTAACCAACCCATGGCAGCCATTGGGTTTCCCTTGCCTATAAGTAATCTCTTAGTGTTTCTTGCCTCTTTTGTTCTTGACCTAGATTTGGAAGGAGAGGTAATTTTCCATTCCCCTAAAATCCTATTTAATTCATTTCAACTCCTTTTTAACCCTAATCTTTTGCATTAGGATCTAATTATTGTTTGTTACTGATTCTGGAGGTTCAACTCAGTTTTCGTGTCATTTGGAGCTTGGAAGTTGCTATTTGGAATCCTTCCATTTGAAGCTTTTCTTGAGTATTGACACTCAATAGGTAAACCATTTAAACCCATTATTTTCCTATTTTCTTTGCATATAGGGCTAGGTTTAAGGATTCCCTAGCTGCCTCCGAGATTTGGGCACAATTCTTGTCCATTTCGTGTCCGTTTCGTGTCCGTATCAGACACGTATCATAATAGGTGCACAGGTGTTTGTAGAAATGCTTCTTAGGAATTTATTTTCGAATTTTGAAATTCTAATTACATATATCTATAGATCTAGTTGTGTGTATGAACTTTTTGAAGGGTGTTAGGCATTTCGTTTTGGTTTGTGTCGAGTTTTTGGCCTTGGACACGTTGCACGAACCCTACGCCTGTGTCCTGCCTATCAGGGTCCATATCACGTGACACAGGACACTTCGGGACACAATTTTTTGTGGAGAGGGGGGCAATGTCTGACATCATGCTCCCAAAATTTGGGAGCAGATGGTTGAGTACTCGCGGAGCTATCGCGCCCGCACTGGCCGTGCGCTGTCGCGCACAAGCGGCTGAACACGCACAAACACGCACACAACATGCGTTCGTGTCCTCTGTAGACACGTCGTGGACACGTGTCAGGCTATCCCACATGTAGCCCTACCCTAGGCGACCACATGGGTGTGTGAACGTGACACGAAGTGTCGTGTGTCGTGTCCTACACTCGTGTGCATGTGTGCACAACACTGTGCAACACTGGGTGCACCCCACGTATTTGCAATGTGTTGGACACGCCTGTGTCGTGATTCCTGGACACGAAATGACTCTCAGGACACCTACACATATGCTACACTAATTACCAACTCCTTATTTGTAAATTTGATAATTAAATTGATTCGAATTCATTGAATTCCCAAATGGGCTGATACGCACTGATACCAAATAAACCGAAGTAATTTTCCTGATTTTAATCTTCTTTTTAAACCGTTTTAATGATGTTAAATATTTAGGTTAGTTCACCCACATGTGTAATGACTGAGGATCATGCTAAATTGTGATTTGTGTGAGCAATGGGTTTTTGGATTCGATTTTGGGTTGCTACTGACTCATTGTTTTATTGAGCTGTCATTATGGTTTGGGTTTTCCTTAATTTGCATTTTTACTGATTTTAATGCTGTTACATGTTTAATTTAGACTCACCTACATATGTATTAGGTTACTGAGATATTGGTTATGATTGGTGTTGAGGAATGGGGCTTTCGAATTCGGTTTGGGTGCCAACTGTTGTCATATTGAACTGTCATGAACTAAACTGAATTTGAATTTCTGGAATACCAATTCCTGTCACTGATTACCTGTTTTCTGCTACACTAAGACCTTTGACACACACCTATGTGACACATGACACTACACTATGGACACACTAACACACTGTCACTTGATCCTTCACTTCTTAAATTCCGAAAACACACACACACCCCTGTACAGTCACACACACGCACAAAATCTGTGACACAAACACTCACACACACATGTATGTGACACTATTGTTCCTGTCACAGGTTTTCTCTCAACACCCACACTTTTATCTCACATAAGACACCCTCTATGTGACACCATATCACACATTCACCCACACACTTTAACGCACACCCTCTATTCTAGATTCTTGTCACACATAGGAAACACCATTTACACACACACACACACACTCACACTCTCATATACACACATTCCACACACATGACACTTTACCTTGATTTTCATTTCCTCCTCTATGTGTATGTATATACATAAAAGTATATATGTATATATCTAATGCCTAACCTAGTGTAATGTATAAGGTGTTAAGATAATGTGTAATGTGATATGGAATTGTAATCTAGTTCCTAATAGCTTCCCTATATATATATATATATATATATATATATATATATATATATATATATATATATATATATATATATATATATATATATATAGCCTAGTGTGAATATGTGATGTGGTAATGTAATGTAAATTTTGCAATTGCCTATGTGTAATGTGAAATAGAGATTGCATTGGCCTATGTAATAATGTGTATATAGATATATGGTATGGGTATTTGTCCTATATGTGATTTGGCTCATGGCCTAGGTAGGAAAGCCTTTGGCATGTGGTGTGGATACACTTGTGTATCACTAGACTAGTGTATTTGCTAGGCTAATTGGTTAGTGACCTAGATTGAATTATTAAGCCTAGGTTTGACCAACCTAGACTAATTTGACCAAGTTTAACCTTGTTTGACCTAACTAGACTAGAGTTGAGCAAGTTTGACTGTTAGGGTTGACTAGAGTTGACCAAGGGTTGACTTTAGCCTAGATTGACCCCAAACATCATGTAGATGCATTGTAGCAGTCTATTTCATTATTTTAGACATGTAGTAACTTGTACTGTTCTATAGGAGACATACACCACTCCTCGGACAGTATATTCTCTTCAGATATTCAGGATACCAGGCGAGTACATTCTCTGATCATTTCATATCTTATTTAGGATTATATTTCCTATTTTAGATTATTTTACTTGATGCTGACACGTTGGTAACATGGATTAGTACTATATGGATCCCTTCATGAGATATTTTCCCTCTCGGGAGCATCAGATACTCTTGTCTCATGTGTTTCACTTACATCATGTATCTCATGCTTCTATTTTCATGAATCTTCATGTATCAGCTTGTGATTCCTGTACTCTCATGAATCACAAAGCCTTCACGAATCTTTATGAATCACTCTTGAATCACCCTATATGGGTAAAGTAGAATAGTCATGAATCTTAACGTAACTTGACTGGATCCTTGTATATTGATTGGGGATGGGGGAGTATAAATGAACATGTGGATAATTCTAAAGTAGAATAGTCATGAATCACCTCTTTAGTATAGTCATGAATCACCCTCCAGCTGTTCACATGTTTATCTTGTACTCTGAATCACTAGTCACTGATTAGTTCTCTATTATATTGTAGATATTTATTTACAGTCTCTTTCTCTTTTATATCATGTTATTCTTCAGTTCATGTATCTTACTCTTTAGCATGATTATATTTCCTATCCTGTTATGATTTGTTGAGATGTATTGTGCTCGCCCCTGTCCTGATTGGACCTGTTAAAATTTTTACAGAGAATGATGAGGCTCTGGTGCCTTCCCATTATGGTGCAGCTTTAGATAACACTTGTAACTTGGACCCACTTGCAGTAGAGGATCTACCACCAGTGGTTTTGATTGCTAGCTTAGACTCTTACATTGTCTTTTTCATTGATACATCATTGTATATATACTGGGAGTTTGTTTTATCTGATGGTTATGGAGATGTTATCTTAGACACTTAGACTTCTATCTGATTGTATCTCTGTGGATTCATTTTGTTCCATATCTATTTATCTTTTTATCGTACTCTACCTTAGATGTGATTGAGACTGTATTGCTATGTCACCTCCATTCGGAGTGTATATACTGTACAGGTACCTTATATATTGTTAGATGATTGACCTAGGACAGCGTTCTACCACCGACACTGCGGCGTAGACTGGACGTACCCACGTCTCGTGCCCTTACTCTAGGGTGCGGGTCGTGACACCCGATCCAAGGGCTAATAGAGAATCAAGTATACCCCATCAACGGGTATCTTCGGGTGCAGATCATCATACTGCACCTTGGACGCCGGCTCCTTCAAATGCCGAGCATCACAACTTACCGCCCTCATCGGCTCCCAGTTCTATAGAAGAGCTGGTGGACATGATCAGAGATCTGCACAAGCGCTTTGAAGCACGAAACAAGCAGGAAGAACGTCAAAAGATGGGAATCCCGTAACCTTACCCTCTCGAATGGAACAAAGTGGTTTACCCTCCCAAGTATAAACCATAAACACTGACACCATACGATGGGAAGGATTCTCCTCGCCGATACATGACCTACTTTCAGTCTCAAACGGGACATCTCCCAAAGGAAGACGCCCTACTCGCCAGTCTTTTTTTTGGGGCATTGAAGGAAGTCACTTACGACTGGTACTGGTACTGCTGTCTCCCTAACCACTCCATATCATCCTTCGATGACTTGACACGCCTCTTCTTCGACCGATTCTACGACGGTGGGAGGGACATGACCATGTCATCTCTTATAAAAGTACGCCAGACAGAGAAGGAGACTGTTCGAGCCTTCATCGAACGTTTTCAACAAGCATGCTTAAGGTTGCCTCCGGGTATGCCGGAACATGCACTGATCGATGCTTGCAGCATGAACATGACTCCTGCAATCAAGCTCTGGCTTGACTCCACCCAGCCTCCCGATTGGAGTTCATTGATCATCGGGGCCGAAGCTGCTGAGAAGAAGGCATGTAATGCTCGCCTTTTGGGGGTTAACTTCCCCGCCTTCGATGACAAAGGGAAACGACCTGCCACTAGCAACAGTGGGCAAGAGGCGAAAGAGAAGCAGGCATTGACTGTCAATGCTTCGAAAAGCACGTATGGGCCTGCTTAGAAGCCTCCACCAGCACCGAGGCCGAAGGAGGTCTACTCCTTCAATGACAAGGACACCTTACAACTCTTCGAGATGCTGAAACAGAGTGACAAGATCATGTTGCCCAATCCTAAGCGTCCATACGAGGTAAGCAGAATGGGAGACCCGAGGTACTGTCACTACTATCGGTTCGTTGGACATCCAACTCAAAACTGCTACATCCTCAAGAACTACATACAACGCATGATCAATGCGAACGTCATCTCAGTCGATTACGAGGAGAAGACAGTCTCGACCAACATGGTGACACTCCAGTTCGATATCTTACTGCCTACTATAATTCAAGATGGTGTTGTCTCCATTCCGAAGGTGACATTGGAGGTGGTCAACCTTCTGCCGACCCGTGACAACGCGAGTGGACTGATTCCACTCACCACATCTCGGGGGAAGATCATATGGGTTCACCCAGATCTCGCTCCGGAACTGACTTAACTAGGGATACATTCTACCTCCAAAGCTAAAGAAAGAAGACCAAGTCTTGCCAAATGGTGACCTCCTCCCCCAAAGAGGCACTTCCTGTACAAACGCGTTCACAGCAGAACGCTCAGTCTGAGGAAGCCCTTGTCGAAGTGGCACCTCCCGTCACCACCTCAGCTGCTCAAGGTGAAGGTCCTTTCCAACTTCTAGCAGTTGACAAACAGAAGCATAAGGAGGCCCGCTTCGACAGGCCTCTACGAAGAGACAATGCTTCGGGGTTAACCAAACCCCACAACTTTGACATACTGGCACAACTTGCCAGTACCCCAGCTCGGTTGTCCTTGTTCGAGCTCCTCCGCCTGTCTAAAGATACTCGGGAGTCTCTCTGTGAAGTCCTGAAGGATGCTGAGTCTTTCATCAGTGAGGTCAAGAAGCCTGAGGACGATCCAACAACATGTCCACACCGCCATAGTACGGGGGGAGATCATTCCCAACATCACATTCACTCAACAAGACATGCTGCTCAAGAATAATAGGCACAACAGACTACAGTATTACACAGGGTGTGTTGGTGCCATCAAGGTGGATCGAATGTAGATCAACCCGGGGTCTTCTCTCAACATTATCTCCCGAACTCTGCTCCAGACGTTGGGGATCCCGATGCATCATCTGACAGCATCCCACACTACAATCAGTAGCATCAACGCCAGCAAGAGTGAGCCGCTGGGAAAGATCCGACTGAAGTGTCATATCGATGATCTCTAGACCGAAGTGACCTGTTATGTTGTGGATGTGGATGTCAATATAACATCTTTTTAGGGCGGCCGTGGCTATACGAATACATGGTGGTACCATCCACTCTCCATCAATATATAAAGTACGTATCCACCAACGGTATAGTCCGAACAGAGTTCGCTAATATCGATCCTTTCAGAGGGATTGAGGCCTTCTTCACCGACTCTAATCTGTACAAGTTGATTCATCTCGAAGATGAAGCCAACGATGCCGATGATGAAGCCGAAGTCGAAGCCGAAGCTGGGAGGCAGAGATGGCAATCGACGCTCCCCTGAAAGTGCGACTCAAGGGAAAGCCACCTCAAACACTGTCTCCTATAGTGATCAAACTTCGCAGAGGGTACCAACTTCTCTAGGAGGAGCATCCACTGAAGCCCCCTTGAAGATACGACTCAAGGGAAAGCCTCCCCAAGTATTGGCTCCTCTCGTATCAAAACTATGTGGGAAGGCACCAGTTACCGGAACACCAACTAAGGCACCTCTCAAGGTGCGGCTTAAAGGCAGACCTCCTCAGTCTTCAGCCCCTCTTAAGCTTCAAGAGAAGGCCTACGTATCTCTATCGACACCAGAGCCGACAAAGGCCAAGCTCCCAATAGGTTCTCCCGAACCACCTCAGGCTGCTCCCGTACTCACTGACGAAGAATTAGGAGAGTACATATTCGCTAATATGGACGCACCACCCCTTGATGATGTAATCCCTCGAGACAAGATCCTATATTTTATCAATAAAATGGTGTCTTTCAATTATTATAGTCTTCCACATTGGAACGTCATGTATACTCTAGATAATGCTCTACAGTCGCTACAAACACAAATAACGACTGCTAATCATGTAAATTAAGTCGTCTTGTACCAAGGAGTCTGTTATATAGTCCTGCCTCGGAACCAAGACGAGAAACCTATTATCTTCGGCAAAGTCGAGCGTCACCAAGACCTTCCACCGACGGTACCAGAACCCGACACCAGCAGAATACAAATTTACCGGTACAATGATCGAGCCAAGTATCTCATCCAAAATATGAGCTACAACCTGAAAAGTGGCCAGGGTCTAAACTATGGCAAGGGCCGACATCTTCCCTTACGACTCCCTGTTCCGAAAGGGAAGCCACAAGACTATTATCATCGTGCTCGATGGGGGTTGGGCTACATCACGCCCCCAACAACCCCAGAGAGTTCAGAAGCAGAATACATCGCACACTCTCACTTGTCTGAGGCTTCAACTTGGGACTCCGACACCAGTATCGACCAAATCTTCAGGAAGGTGCTGTCAGCCAATATGACATTTGCACATCCTTCAAAAGAAGAAGAAGACAACCAAACAATATAGTTCTTCGAAGAAGAACCCTACCTTAATGCCTAGGCGCACAATGGGAATCTCGCTTTGAATTATGAGAACCCCCAACCGAGGATAAAGTAGAGCAGATCGACCTCGGGAATAGATCTTCATCCAATCCTATTTTCATCAGCAAGAGCTTGGCAGGAAGGAACCGAGAATCTTTGGTCCAACTGGTCAAAAAATATATCGACATCTTCGCTTGGAGTTACGAATACATGTCGGGGCTCGACCCACAAGTCACAATGCACAAGCTTAATATTTTACTTGACGCTAAGCCCATTAAGCAGCAACAGTGACACTTCCGTCCCAACATTATGGATGCTATTGACAAAGAAGTAGATAAACTCCTGGGTGGCGGGTTTATTCACGAAGAGTAACATCCGGAGTTGGTAGCCAATGTCGTCCCCGTCACCAAAAAATGGAAAGATTCGGGTCTATATTGATTTCCGGGACCTCAACTGGGCTTGCCCGAAGGACGAGTTTCCACTCCCAATTATCGACGTAATAATCGATAATACATGTGGCTTTGAGGCCATGTCCTTCATGGACGGGTACTCGGGCTACAACTAAATCAAGATGCTCCCAGACGATAAAAAGCATACGTAGTTCAAGACTCCGAAGGGGGTTTACTGCTACACAGTAATGCCCTTTGGCCTGAAGAATGCAGGTGCCACATACCAAAGAGCTATGAGAACCATCTTTCGCCAGCACCTCCGTAAAATAGTCGAATGCTATGTTGACGATATTGTTGTCAAGAGCCGTCTTCAAGGGGATCACCTACAAGATCTGAAGACGGTCTTCGATCTCATGCGGGCACATCAGCTTAAGATGAACCCCGCCAAATCGTTCCTTGGGGTTTCCAGTGGAAAGTTCTAGGGATTCTTATCACTGCAAAAGGCATCCATGTCGACCCCGAGAAGACTAAAGCTATCCTTGACATAGACCCTCCGAAGAACCTTACGGAACTTCGAGGCCTGCAGGGACGTCTCATATGCATCCGAAGGTTTATCGCGAACCTTTTCGGGAAATGCCAACCCTTCACCAAGCTCATGAAGAAGGAAGTCTCCTATGTCTGGATGAAAGAATATCAGAAAGCCTTCAACGACATTAAAGCTTATCTGACGAGCCCCCCAGTCTTGGTGGCGCCCGTAGCAGGCAAACCATTTTTGCTTTATGTCCGAACAATGGATCATTCTCTTGGCTCTTTGTTGGCCCAGAACAATGATGCGGGCTACGAGCAAGCCATCTACTACCTCAGAAGGACAATAATCGAGGCCGAACACCGGTACAACCCTGTCGAAAAGGAGTGTCTAGCTCTGGTGTTCGCCATCTAGAAGACTTGCCATTATGTCTCGAGACAGATAATTCACGTCATCTTTCGAGTCAATCCGCTCAGAGTTCTCATGACAAAGCCGGGAGCGCTAAATTCCCGATTAGCTACTTGGGCGATACTATTGACACCATATGACATGGTATTCGTCCCACAAAAGGCTTTCAAGGGCCAAGTATTTGTCGATTTCCTAGCCACGCACCCAATTTCGGAATCGTCCAGACTCTATAAAAACATTCCAGATGAAGTGCGAGAATCAAACATTACCGAAGAGAACCCCGTTTGGCGGATGTTCTTCGATGGTGCTTCAAGAACAGGCTCCAAAGGCCAGATCATGGCATGAGTGGGGGTAGTCCTGATCTCCCCCGACAAGCTGGTCATCCAGCGTGCCTATTCCCTTTCAGAGCCGTGTTCCAATAATGTTGCAGAGTACAATGCCCTCATCAGGGGACTCCAGTTAGCAAAACAGCTGGGAGTAGAATACCTCGAGTCTTATGGTGACTCGAAGCTTATCGTCAATAAAGTTCGAGGATAATACGAGGTCCGCCATGAAGACCTGATCTCTTATCACAAAGCAGCGTTGGACGTCATCTCAACCTTCGCTGAATTCTTAATAGAACATGTGCCTCAGCTACAAAACTTAGAAGCTGACGCTCTGGCCGGCCTCGCTGCCTCATTAGCAACATCGGTCGGTATACAATATTTTATTACAGTGGTGGGCCAGGATTTGGCATGCCCCAGAAATAATCTGTGCATACGGACAACTTATGTCACAGATATAGACACCAGCATCAACGTCAAAGACTGGAGATTCCCGTTCATCGACTTTGCCGTCTACAAAATCCTCCCGGAGGACCCAAAAGAAGCAATCTCAGTTAGAAGGCGCTCGCTCTGGTTCTATTATGATACGGCCACTAAAATGCTGTACTGACGCTCCTACGATGGACTTCTCCTCCGATGTCTATTAAAAGAAGAAGCAGCCGAAGCTCTTCGAGAATCTAATGATGAAACATGCGGAGCCCATCAACCAGCTTCTAAACTACAGGATTGACTTTGACATATAAGGCTATTACTGGCCCACCATGATGGCCGATGCTATCGAGTATACAAAAAAATATCGTGCTTGCCAGCTATATGCCGACTTCATCCACAGACCGTTAGAGCCTCTACATCCTACGGTCATCTCTTGGCCATTTGAAGCCTGGGATATGGACATAGTGGGACCTATCACCCCTCCCTCATCCAGGGAACACCGCTTTATCCTAGAAATCACTGACTACTTCTCTAAATGTGCAGAAGCAGTACTATTGACAGAGGTAAAAAGCTCAAAGGTGATCATCTTCATTAAACATCACGTCATCTACTATTTCGGGGTACCCCAGAGGATCATCCACGATAACGGTCCATAATTTATCAGCCATGCGTTTAGTAGATTTTGCGATAAGAATCGTATTCAGAATGTGGCATCAACCGCCTACAATCCGACAGCAAACAGATTGGTTAAAGCTTTTAATAAACCATTGTCAAGCTACTCAAAAAGGTCGTATCATCCAACAAGTACGACTGGGACAAAAAGCTCGGTGAATGCCTTTGGGACTATCGTACGACGGTACGGACCCCGACAGGTAACACACCATTCTCTTTGGTCTATGGAAGCGAAGCAGTACTGCCTCTAGAGATCCAGATACCCTCACTCTGAGTGGCAATCATGAACCAGTTGACGGAATAAGACAATCAACGTCCCCGTTTGCAAGAGTTGGAAGCTTTGGGTAAAAAATTCCTCTTGGCTCAATAGTGCATCGAACTTTATCAAGCCCGTATTTTACAGGCTTTCAATAGAAGAGTCAAACAGAGAACTTTCCAAGTAGGCGACCTGGTTCCGGCAGTCAGGAGACCGTTGGTGATGACTCACAAGACACCGGGAAAGTTCGAACCTAAATGGGAAGGACCCTTCATCATAGAGACGATATACTCAAACGGTGCTTACCATCTCGCTCAACCTAATAGGGACTTGTTCATGATGTCTATCAATAGCAAGTTCCTAAAGAAGTACTATTCTTGACATCCTTCAAAATGTACTTTTCTTTCCCTAGTAAGGGAATTTGTGAACCTGATAACCGAGTTCACTCCCTTTCTTTGACAACCCATTGCTTCTGGAACCCAGTTGTTCCGTTGCATCCCCAGTAGGAGAACAACCATGTCCACATCATCTCTGAGTTGCTTCTCTACACCCTACAAAGCAGAATTCTATACTACGTAGGATCATGCTCATTACTTTGTATACCATGTCCACATTAACTCTGAGTAAACATCACATAGAATAATCCCCGCGTTGTTGCACGTCAATCATAGAACATCCACGTCCACATCACGTTTGAGTTGTTCTATACATCCCTACAGAGTTCACTCCTACCACGTCCATATTACCTAAGAGTAGGAAAGCTCTATAATTAACCCGTATTTACCACATCCATACTACATCTGAGTAAATATAACGATTTTCTCCATTCTCAACTTATTATCTGTACCTAGAAACCAAGGTGCACAAAAGATAATAGGTCCACCCAAAAAATCACAGATTCATCACAAGAATGAACAAAGTAAAAAGTTCTTTATTTCTTCAAAACAAGAAGTGGAAGGACTATATTTGTAAAAGAAATAAAAAGAGAGACATCTGCGTATCTAACTAAAAGAAACAAAATAAAGGATAAAGAAACTAAGGGTCAGTGGATAGCTCGTCAATACGACGCTTCAAACCTTCGGTACTGGTCTCTATAGTCGCCAAAATGCGACGCTCAGCCTCGCGACGTACCGTCTGTTTGGCCTCAGAGGCGAGATCAGCTTCATGTTTATCATCCAATTCCTTCTTCTGACGAAGCAAGAAGGCCACATGGCGTGTGAAGTT
>JANAVB010010736.1:0-126461 GCA_029216955.1 Iris pallida
GCGTGCTTTGCTCTAAAGAACACGCAACTTAAACACCGTCATATTTTAATCCGAATACCACGATCAAACTTCAAACCATCGTATTTTAATCCAAAGCCCACGATCAAACTTTAACACCTTTCTGAAGGAAAGCTTTTATACTCCAAGCTTGTACAACTCGAATATCCTTATCGAAAACCATCGGCACTTAGAAGAATAGGAGTTGTCTTGGGAATAGGAAGATTAAAGCTCTTTATAGATAGGACGGCTTTAGAATAGATAGAGAAGATGAATAGTGAATCAGTGATTAGAAATGATAAATTCTTCTCTATTTATAGGATTTTCTAAGACAGCGATCGGGCAGAACTCGGTGAAGTACGTGTAGGCAACTCTAGAGGAGGGGTGAATAGAGTTCTTGTGACAATAATGAACAATTAAAAAATCAACTCTATTCAATCCCGACTAGTAAATAATTAATCAGAGTATAATGCGGAAAAAAGTAGAGATTAAAAGCATACGCATAAACAACAATTTTTAACCTGGTTTCCCTCGTGGAGGACTAGTCCAGGCCTGAGAACTCTAGCTCTGGATTGAAATCCACTATTTGTGAAATAGCTTTATAACTACATGCCTTTACACAGAAGAGCATGCCAACTTCTTAAAAAGATTGCTGAGGCGAAACTTGGAATTTTTCAAGTGACTTCTTGAAGTCGCTTGCACAAAACTTTTAATTGACTCGCACCGAGCACCTTGTAGGCTTGGGAAATTTTATGGCTAGTAGATGAGAAGAGTATGGCTCTTTGGGATGTATAGGCTATAAGAGAGAAGAGATGAGAAGATTGGATGGATTGAAATAAAAGAAAAGGGTGCTTATATACTAGTCCTGGGAGGCAGAGTTCGGCCAGAACTCTGTCCAAAATTCATAAATTATGGCCATTGGACAACTTGCAATGAGCAATCCCTTAATATTAGATCCTGGAAAAGAGTTCGGGCCGAACTCTGTGTGGGGGTAGAGTTCGGTCCGAACTCTGCCTCCTTGGAGACAGAATGCTCATTTGGGCTATTGGGCTTTGGCAGTTTGGCTTTTTATTTGTGGGGCTTTTTGGTTATCTAGTCTAAGGTTGAGGTACTCAGTGCGACTCAACGTACAATAGCCTATACTCAAATAAAATATAAAAATACTGATTTTCGAAGACAAGTTCCAGCAGTATTCGTCGAGCAGTCGTCGATGATTGTAACACCCAGTTTTTGAAATTGGGATATTTTGAAAATTTATTATTTTTATTATTAAATAATGGTGATTTAGTCATGTTATGAATTTTGGTGATTTTTAGATAGTTTAAAACTATTTTCTAAGTCTTGGCTTATGACTTTGGTTAACTACTAGTGTAACCCTAATGTAACCCTAGAGATTATATGACTTAGAGACTAACTATGACCATATGAGCCTAACCATGTGATTAGTATATCAAATTACCACTTTTTAGTCAAAAGGGTATTTTAGTAATTTATTAGAATTTATTTGGATTTATGTAATTTATTATTATTTAATTAGTTGTTAAGTGTCATATTAGCTCCTAACCTAGTTTAGCACTAATCTAGAGGTTAGTTACTAACCTAGAAACTAAGGGGTTAGATATTTACATGTTAGTCAAAGTATAAAAAATATCTAGATATTTACTTTTGTGATATTTCTTAAAAACCTAAAGATCTAAGCTACCTTTACATAGAAGTCAACCTTCCTTAACTTGGAAGCAACCCAAGGACAGCTTACTACCGCCGACACTGCGGCGTAGGCTGGACGTACCCACTTCTCGTGCCCCTATACAGGGTGCGGGTCGTGACACATTTTTAGTGGCGGCCCATGCAGGTCGAGACTAAATTGTTTGGTTACGTTATTGTACCAAGCATGCCTGCAATTAGAAACTTAAGGTAAGTAGACAACATTAGGAATGATGCTTAGAACACCTAGAGGAATACTAGGATTGCAACATAGGAAATACATCACATGCTTGCTATTATAATTAGATTTTCTTGTCTATGATTGTTTTGCTTTAAAGAGTCCTTATAAGTCCTTTTTATTGTAATTAGATGGAGCTTACTCGTTCATCCCAGTATGTCACACCTGAGAATAGCACACTTTCCATCCAGTCAGCTGACCAGTTGACTGATACACCTCCACCTACCACCTTCCCCTACTCCACAGATCCACAAATCCAGATGCCTCCACCACCTTCTACCTCACAGGCCCAGCAGGACCCAATACTTCCACCACCCCCTATCACTATACCTACCCAGGCTTCCGTCACACTCGACGGGAACCAACTGCTCACTCTGATCCAGGGGTTCCTAATAACCCATCAGGAGCAGACCACCCTACTCCGCCAGAGCATGGAACATTCTGAGGAACGTACCGTGGTCCCACCACCTGTAGAGCCGCGGCAGAGAGCGGGGACGATCAAGGACTTCATGGGTCTGAACCCCAAGGAGTTCTTAGGGACCGAGGGCATAGTAGTAGCAGATGACTGGCTAGACTCGGTAGAAAGAAAGCTCCTTGGAGTTAGGATGCCGGATGATCTCCAGGTCGAGGCAGGGGATTTTTGCTGATAGACTTGGCAGGAGTTTGGTTCCGGAATGAGCCGCTATTCGCGAGAGGGAGGGCCACTTGGGATCAGTTCAAGACCCAGTTCAAGAAGAAATTCTTCTCGACCACCGCTAGGGTAGCCATGGGGCTACGATTCTAGAACATCCAGCAGGGGACCCGTTCTGTTGATGAGTACGTGGCAAAGTTTAGTCGCCTAAGCCATTTCGCTCCTAGTCTGGTTGCTGACCCTGAGGAGATGACGCATAGGTTTTGCCATGGTCTAGTTCCAGACATTGGCATTCTTATAGTGGCGAACGGTATGACTGACTACTACCAGAGCTTAGAGTTAGCCCGGAGTATCGAGGAGCGGCTTCTGTCTTACAAGAGGCCGACTTCTGTACACATTGAGGGACCCTCCAAGCGTCAGGCTTTTCAGCAGAAAGTGTCGACGCTACACCAGCAGACATATCATCCTCCCACACCACATCATTCGACCCCGCCAGTTAGAGCCCCGGGACCCCAGCAGCAGAGGCCATTTCAGCAGGTACAGCATCAGTATCGGGGTCAGGACCCGAAGACGATCAGTTGTTCATACTGCAGGAAGCAGGGACACACCAGGAAGCAGTGTAGGAAGAGGCTAGGGGTTTGCTATACCTGTGGGTCTGATACCCACCAGAAGATAGATTATCCTGTTGCACCTTCTTATAAGGGTGCTCGGCCACCTGTAGCTCAGCACCAGAGGGGTGGAGCTTTTGCGATGACGGTCAAGGAGACCAACGCTGCAGGTGACGGGTTAGCAGGTTTGTCTTTATGTCCTTCATTTTCAATCTTGTTGTGTGATTCTATTAGTACCTGTCAGGATATGCTTATGATATACTAGATAGTATAGTTACCCTGTTCGAGACTGTGGAATCACGACCAGTAGGACTATGATTGCATGTTATCTTTTAACTTTGATTGACTGGGGGTTTGACCTAGAAGGAGTACGACCATCTTAATTTCGAGGACGAAATTTTTCTAAGGAGGGTAGACTTGTAACACCCAGTTTTCTAAAATTAGAATATTTTGAAAATTTATTATTTTTATTATTAAATAATGGTGATTTAGTCATGTTATAGATTTTGGTGATTTTTAGATAGTTTAAAACTATTTCTAAGCCATGGCTTATGACTTTGGTTAACTACTAGTGTAACCCTAATGTAACCCTAGAGATTATATGACTTAGAGACTAACTATGACCATATGAGCCTAACCATGTGATTAGGATATCAAATTACCACTTTTTAGTCAAAAGGGTAGTTTGGTAATTTATTAGAATTTATTTGGATTTATGTAATTTATTATTATTTAATTAGTTGTTAAGTGTCATGTTAACTCCTAACCTAGTTTAGCACTAATCTAGAGGTTAGTTACTAACCTAGAAACTAAGGGGTTAGATATTTACATGTTAGTCAAAGTATAGAAAATATCTAGATATTTACTTTTGTGATATTTCTTGAAAACCTAAAGATCTAAGCTACCTTTACATAGAAGTCAACCTTCCTTAACTTGGAAGCAACCCAAGGACACCCCCTTGTCTTGGATGGCCATAGGGCACCCCCCCATCCTATTTAGTCACTACCCATCTCATTTACATACCCTTTTACATTTCATTAAACCTTGAAATTCCCATTCCTTCACAAGACCATAACTTGATCATTTTTGATCCAAATCACCTCTAGTCTTTTGTATTGAGACCCTATAACATCAAGGGTGATAAGAGAGGCTAGCAATCAAAGTTTCACAAGGCTAGGACATCACCAAGAGAAGTGGACACCCCCCCTATTCTAGGCTTTTCATTGAGTTTTCACTCAATAGGTAATTACCCTCAAACCTTGTTAATACTGTGATTTCTCTTCATAAATGCATGCATATAGGTATACCCTAACTGTGGGTCAAGTTTGGTAGGAAGTAGGTTTGGTTTGGTGTCCGTATCGGACACGTATCCTAGGTTATAAAACCATGTTTGATGAATTGTCCCAAAGGTTTTGACTTCTGTAAAATGTAGAACAAATTGCATTTTCAGGTAGCCCTAACCTTGCTAACCCTAACCTTAACTTACTGAGCACGAATCCGAGTCATGTCCGTGTCCAAAACGGACACGAACTCACTGTACGATGCACATGAATAGTGCCCTGCTACCACGTTGTTCGTGCTCACTGCACAGAGCACTAGGACACGTAAAATTTGACATAGACACGGGGGCAATGTCTGCGAACATGCCCCCAAAGTTTCGTGTCACACCGTATCGTGTCGAGTGAGAAATCGCACTCGCACGGGTCACAGACTGCACGCACAGACCCAGTTTTTTACTTGGACACGGCCTTTGTGTCATGTCTAGACACCACGTGGACACCTCGTGGTGACACGAGTGTGTAGCCCAACACGTGGGCTACACGTGGACATGACCACGAGGCCCCACGTGGCTCGTGTCGTGTCCACGAGACACGTGCATCGCTGCACGACGCGGTGCCAAACCGCGTGTATCAGTCGAGTTTTCTCGACTGATACGGACCTCGTGTCGTGTCCTGGAGTGACGTGGACACGGGGCAGGCACTTGGACACGTGCACAACCCCCAGGCACACCTTCTTGTACGAGCACGAGACACGTGTGTGCGTGTGCCGTGTCCTAGAGCTAGGTGCACACGTGCACGATGCAGTGTTTGCGTGTGTGTGTCAGTGTTTACCTGTTTAGGTTTTTAGAGGGTTGGACACGTCGTGTCGTGTCTAGACTTTGTGTCAGGCACCCTAGATGCTGGGGGACACTGTGGGACACGATTACCAACCTTGGGTTTCGGGCCTTAGGTCATTTTTGACTCGAATTTGGGTTTACCCACTGATCGAGTGCACAGTGCACTGGAGTTCAGATATTGGTATTTTTTTTTCAGATTTTGTAATCCATTTTCAAACTAATTTTTATGTATAAATATATATAAAATTGTGTGTATATATATTGTATATATATGTATATATGTATATGAGTGTGTGGGTATATGTGTATGTGTATGTGAGTGTATATATGTGTATGTATAGGTATGTGTGGGTGTGTGTATATATTTATGTATGTATTGTGTGTGTGTGTGTGTGTGTGTGTGTGGTTCCAGAAATCAGAGAACACACACTCCCATATCTCTCTCTCTCTTGTTCACTCTCTCTCTCTCTCTCTCTCTCACTCTCACATCTCTCTCTCTCTCTATTGTTCTCTCTCTCTATATATATATATGTATATATGTATGTTGTATATATATATATATATATATATATATATATATATATATATATATATATATATATATAGGTTATGTAGATATATATATATGGTATATATTAGTATATATATATATATATTTGATATATTTGTATATATATATATATATATATATATATATATATATATATATATATATATATATATATATATATATAGTGATGTATATATATGTGATACTATATGTGATACTATACTTTTTAGATATAGGTTTACATAGAACCTATAAGTTACTGGCCTATGGGTTATAGACATTAGCCTATGGCCATTAGGGGCTAACCCTAATTGACCTAATGATCCATGACCTAACTAGTTGACCCTTGTTTGACTAGAGTTGACCAAAGTCAACCTTAGGTCAAACTTGACCTAATTAACCTAGAATTGACTAGGATTAACCTAAAATGACTAGTTTAACTAGTCTGACCATGTTTGACCTAACTTGACTAGTAGACCTAGTTTGACTAGATAATTGACCATTGTTGACCAAAGTCAACTATAGGTCAACCATGACCTAATTGACCTAGAGATGGCTTAGATGAACATAGAAGGACTAGTTGACTAAAGTTTGACTAAACCCTAACTAATTGATTTATGTTTGACCATATGGTTATGAGGATAGTCCTATGTAATTTAAAATATGTATGGGGTTAAGTGGAATACTTAGAGGTTGTGTCATGGTTTGAGTTAGTCTTATGGAGTATTGACTTAGATAGTTGACCATTGACCTAATTACCTTGTTGACTAGTCTTTGTTGACCCAATACCTTAGTTAGTCTAAGATTGATCTAGTTTGACCATATTGACTAGTAAATGACTATTCTGACCATTGTTGACTAAACCCTAGATAACTTGACTAGTTTGGTTAGAATGTTTGACCAAGAGTTGACTTTAACCTAGATTAGACTTGTTTAACCTTGTATGACTTAGTTTAACTTCTTGTGACCTAGTATGACTTAATTTGACTTAGTTTGACTGAAGAGTTGACCAAGTTTGACTTTGACCTAAATTGGCTTAGAAATCAAGTAGATTGCATTGTATCTTGTATTTACCTTTATTTTGGACATGTTATAACTGTATTGCTCTATTTTAGGACATTGTGACCCTGATACAGACATCTGATATTATACTACTCTTTTCAGAGTATCAGGCGAGTACATTCTCTGATAGTTCTCTCATTTATTTGTCAATTACTGTATTTCAGTTCTAGTTAGTTCTATGTGATTCTCTGTATCTACACGTATGGATATTTCTGGATTCATGTATCGACACATACCTTACTTGCTGGCCTCTATTACTGGAGTCATTAGAATCATGCCGGAATCATTTCTGGAATCATCATGTATTGGCCGGATTCATCTCAATTCTTTTGTCGATTTTGGATTCACTTGCTGGGCGGGGAAATATTGAGTAAGACATGTAGACATACCCCAAATCCAGAATCTCCCACTGGAATCTACCGGAAGCATAGCCATCTCTTGCCTGATCCGTGAGAGATGTGCCTGATACCTACAGCCGTTTACATGTCGACCTCGGTATTTTAAAACACACTGTTAATAGTTGGACTCACCCTGGATTTATTGATCACTGTTGGACTCATCTTGTATCGAAAATCATCTGGTATCGGATTATATGGACTGGACTCACACTGGGATTATATTAGACTTATATCGTACTGTCTGGACTCATATATGTTATTCTAGTTCAGTTAGCTTTTATTACAGTCTTCATTGCCATGATTCTTCTCTTGTTTTAGTTACCTTTCTTTTCTTGTATCTTACTGTTTCTCTATGCCATCATTACCTGTATAAAACTGCCATGCTCATCAATAAAACTGTCTATAACTGCTTTATAGTTCTTTGTCATTTACTTGGATTTTCTAGATGAGTTGTACTCGTTCCTGTCCTGATTGGACCTGTTGAAAATATTACATATGATAATCCTGAGGACACATGCCCTACTTACCATGGACCTGGCGAGGGATTAGCTACCTTTGGTCCCGACTCTCAGGAGTGATTCAGGAGATTAGCTAGTAGACTACTTTAGCTTTCATGTTTTGACTTGTTGTATTAAAGTTAAGATATTGAGTTTGTATTAAGTTTGTTTGAGATAATGTTGTATTATTTTAGTAGTTAGTTGTTGTTGTCTTTAATTCCTTAGGTATAACTTCTGTGTTTTTTTATCGTGCTTTAGACTGTGATTGAGTATATCATACCCTTTACTTGTCCTCCAATCGGAGCTGATAGCTGGACAAGTACATTTTATACACTGTATGAGATTAGTTAGCAACCTAGGACAGCTTACTACCGCCGACACTGCAGCATAGGCTGGACGTACCCACTTCTCGTGCCCCTATACAGGGTGCGGGTCGTGATAATGATGATTGTCCGACTTGATGTGTGTAAGTCGTCTGTTTTATATCTTTGATGATAATGTATGTGTCGAGTTGGATCATGTCAAATACCAATTTGTTAATTATCAAGATTAGGTTGACTGCGATCCAATTTGGGTCAACAATCTCTCCCATTTTGACAATTGACAAAATTATAATATTTGTGTGTCGTAACATTCATACCTGGACACATATATTGTTCCCCCGTAGATGGACAATTTGGCTCCCCCGTAAATAGACAAGTCCTGATACAAGTACTAGTCCAAACAATATAGCACAAGTGTAGTATAATATAGCACAAGTATTTATCCATAATGGTTAAGCAAATATCACATATATTTCTCCCCCTTTGACATTAGCAAAATGAGATAGAAGCTCCCCCGTAGGAAAATAACCTTGCAATCACATAACCAAGCTCAAGTCCAACATAAGAGATAACTAGTAAACAATCCAAATAAAAGCCATAAAGCATAATGTAGTACAAAATATAGTGTTCAACTACATAATCACTGAATGAAAATAACAAGGTGCATAAACAAAAGACATCCTAAGCATCAGCAGCATCATAAAATGGACCACGGCCGTCATGGAACACGGGAAGGTCCAGCAGAGTCGGATGGGTCGCTGGCAGAGCGACAAGGATCAACAAATACTGCATCTGGATCCAAATACCTCCTGACCCAGGCATCATCAATATGATAACCTTTGCGAGAAGGGTCTCGTACCATGGGGTAAGACACCGTAGGATGAGAGACGAAGGAGTACTGGATGTCATACAAAGTGTTGCTGATAGCTGACATCTGTAAGGTGGTGCGATAATCCATCTGAGTCCAGCGATCGTCCTCCAAGCAGAAATGATCATGCAGCATGGTCGGAATGGACTCGAGAGTAGTAGGTGGCTCGGGCGCAGGTTGCCTAAGAGCAGGAGGATCATCCTGATCATCAGACTCGGAATGCTCGAACTCAGCAGGAGACTCAACAGCTGCTAGATGCCGTCGTGCCTTAGACAGATAGACAAGGGCAGGAAGGAACTGGCGCTCATCAAGAGGAACATGGAATGCACGAAAAATCATCGGCAAATATAGGGCGTAGACCAATGATCAAGGTTTCTTCCATGCACTAATCATCCAGTCCATCGTAGTGCACGAAAAGTTAAAAGAGACATGGAAGTGAAGATGATAAAGTACAGATATATCAAGATAAGATACTTCTTCGGTCGATCCCGCTTTGGGCAAGATCGTGGAGAAAATGATACGATGAAGTTCGTAGAAATACGGGTTAAGAAATTTAGCAAGTAACTTGGATAGACGAGTGTTGGGAGTAAACAAATCATCCTTGAAACTCTCAAGAGACGATCCATCGGGAATTTGAAACTTGCGTGCATCGATAAGTTTCTCCCAAAAATTGGGTCTCGGGATCTCGAGATATTCCGCAAGTTCAAAATCATCAAAAATGATGTCGATTCCGGCGACATGAGAATAGATTCGTGTGTCATCAAAAATTAGATTACAGTAAAACATTTGGATAACATTCAAATATATAAGAGATGATGTAAAGAATAACTCATCTAGACAAAGATCATGGAACAATGAGTCACATCTAGAAAATATTATAAAACTGATATGATGACCCGCATACACACTACTTGAACGAAAGTTATTGAACCATTCATTGGAAGCCCCCAATGAAACAAAAATTTGTTCATTGAATTTGTTGGGGTCATTAGGTGGTGGAGGATTAAAAAGTGGATGGATTGGAGGAGCAAGAGGAGGAGGAGGATTGGATGATGAAGCACCTTCACTCCTTCTTCTCTTGCCTCTTCCAAAAAGTCTAGGAGGCATGGAGAATTTGAAATAATTAACATGGAAATAAAGAGGAATTGGAAATTATACCTCACAATATTGAGAAAAGATGGAAGAGATCTCCCCAAAAGCTTGAAATCTTAAATTTGAGAAGAAAGAGAGCCCTAAAAGTGGAGTTTCCAGGGTTAGGGTATGATAATTTTGTGTTTGGAGGAAGGTGGAAGAAGAATAAAGTGAAGAGAGAGGGTGTTTTTTCGGTTTAAAGGGTTTAGGAGCAGCCAAGCGGGTTAAATGAAGACTGTTGGATCAAATCAATGGATGGCTGAGCATCAGAAAAGGTTTTGTGACCAGGATCACAGAGTTCGGCCCAAACTCTGTATGGGGCAGAGTTCAGCCCGAACTCTGCCTCTATGGGCACAGAACAGAAAAGTTGAAAAAGTGGCTAAGTGTTGGCTCAAAATGAATGGGATTTTGAAAGTTTGAAAAGTGGCAAATGTTTAAAAAAAGTAGAATTTAGAAAATGTGAATTAACTAAGTTATAAATGAAATTAAACAATATAATAGACAAGGATTTATGACAACGACAATTACAATGAAACTGCCATGGGGTAGCTGTAGTGGCCGGAACCCAGCTAGCGGTAGTCCGAAGACTAGTGCACCATGTCGCTTAGGCTTTTATGCCTTATTGTCAGGACCCTTTCGGCTTGTACCCATAGCAAAGTCACCACAAAGATATATGTCATAATCGTTATTTACGCAGGCCAATTTATTTAATAATCGTTTCATCTAAAATTCCTAATTCACGACAAAGAAAATTGAAGCGCTCTTCGGCTAGTGGTTTGGTAAAGAAGTCTACTAGCTGATGTTCAGTGTCTATGAATTCTAAATTAATCGTGCCTTGTTGTTGATGATCACGCAAAAAATGATGTCTAATCTCTATGTGTTTAGTGCGTGAGTGACAAACAAGGTTCTTGGTCAGATTAATGGCACTAGTGTTATCGCAGAAAATAGGTATGTGCTTGAAACATAAGTTGTAGTCTTCAAGGGTTTGCCGCATTCACAAAATCTGTTCACAACAACGACCAGCAGCTATGTATTCAGCTTCTATTGTGGATAGTGCGAAAGAGTTCTGCTTCTTACTAAACCATGAGACTAACGCCTTTCCTAGCAAACGATATGTGCCGCTGGTACTCTTACGGTCAACTTTGCATCCCGCAAAATCAGCATCAGAATATCCGATTAAATCGAGTGAAGTGGTTTTGGAATACGACAAGCCTATCGTAATAGTTCCTTTAAGGTATCTAAAGATATGCTTAACTGCGGTCATGTGTGATTCCTTAGGATTGGCTTGGTATCTAGTACATAAGCAAACACTGAATATAATATAGGGACGACTAGCAGTTAAATATAATAAACTACCAATCATACCTGATACTTACGTTGATCGACCGGTTTGCCGCTTTCATCAGGTTCCAGCTTTGTGGTAGTAGCCATAGGAGTGCGGATGGGTTTGATGCTGTCAAGCTCAAACTTCTTCAGCATGTCCTTGACATATTTCGATTGACTGACGAAGACGCCTTATAAAAGTTGTTTGATTTGCAATCTAAGGAAGTAGTTGAGCTCCCCCATCATGCTCATCTCGAACTCATCCTGCATACACTTGGAAAATTCTATGCATTAACCCTCATTATTAGATCCAAAAATAACATCGTCAACATATATTTGAACTAAAAGAATTGTGTCATCAAGATATTTTATAAACAGTGTAGAGTCCAATTTCTCTTTTAAAAAATCTTTATCGACTAAGAAAGTACTCAGACGATCATACAAAGCTCGAGGAGCATGTTTGAGGCCATAGAGAGCTTTTCTAAGTTTAAAAACATGGTCGAGAAATTTATGATATTTAAAACCAGGTGGTTGTTTGACAAAAATTTCATCCTTAATAAAACCGTTTAGAAAAGCACTTTTTATATCCATTTGGAAAAGTTTAAAGTTTTGAAAATTTGCAAATGCGTAAAGCATCCGAATGGATTCTAGTCGGGCAACAAGTGCATACGTCTCATCATAATCGATGCCCTCCTCTTGATTGTATCCTTGGGCTTTGAAATGAGTTTTGTTGCGAGTGACTGGACCATCATCGTTTACTTTGTTACAAAAAATCCATTTAGTACCAATTATTGTGTGGCCAGTCGGTTTAGGAACAAGTTCCCAAACTTGGCTTCTCTTAAATTGGTTGAGTTCTCTTGCATCGAGGAAGTCCAAAATTTATCATTAAAAGCTTCTAAAATATTTTTCGGTTCTATTTGAGAAATGAATGCAGTGCTAGCTATAGTGTCTCTTACACAGGATCGAGTAGTTATCCCTTTTGATATTTTACCTATTACCAAGTCCTTTGGGTGAGAGAAAGTAAATTGGAACTTCTTTGGTAATTCCTTTGGAGAGCTGGTTTCAGATTTTGCATTTATTGATGTCGAAGTAGATGGTTCATCATCGTCGTTGGAAATAACAACTATACTATTGTCCTCATAAAAAGTTACATGAGTAGACTCTTCAACAATCATTGAGTGCTTATTGAACACTCGATATCCCTTACTCTTGGCCGTATAGCCAAGAAGAATACCTTTGTCAGCTTTGGCATCAAATTTGCCTAAGTTGTCTTTGGTATTTAGGATAAAACAGCGACAACCGAACACTCTATAAGAAATATTAGAAGTCCTACCAAATCAAAGCTCATAGGGTATCTTCTTCAAAATAGGTCGAATCAACACCATGTTGTGCTGACAGCTTCTGCCCAAAAGTATTTCGGAAGAAAGAATTGATTTAGCATAACTCTAGCCATATCACCAAGAGTTCTATTATTCCTCTCTACAACACCATTTTGTTGAGGAGTTCTAGGATACTAAAATTCATGACTAAAACCATTTAAAGCACAAAAATTTTCAAAATTAGAATTTTTGAATTTATCACCATGATTACTTCGGATACGAGTAATCATGTACCCTTTTTTGGTTTGGACCTTTTTAGCAAATACTTTGAAAACAGAAATAGTATCATTTTTGTTTGTAAGAAAGAAAACCCATGTAAATATTGAAAAATCATCAACAATAACAAAAGCATAGAGTTTTCCGCCAAGACTGGCTACTCTAGTAGGACCAAATAAGTCCATATAAAATAATTACAAAGGTCAGATGGTACTTACAGTATATATTGATTTAAAAGATGATTTGGTGGCCTTATTCTTTTCACATTCGGCACATACCGTGTCTTTTTTTAATGTGATATCCGGCAGTCCTCTGACTGGCTTCTTGGTGGATAGTCTGGATATAGTATCTATATTTGTATGACCAAGACACTGATGCCATAGGAGCTTTTCGTCTTTGTGAGCGTAAAGGCATCTTCCTGCACTGTTAGTATCACTAGATAGATAGAAAATATAAATATTATCTTCCCTTATCCCTTCAAAAGCGATGTCTCCAGTTGATCGATCATAGATAAAGTATTTAGTTTTCCCGAAGTTAATATCATAACCGTGATCAGCAAGATGACTAATACTGAGCAAGTTATGCTTTAACTTGGTCACTAAACAGACATCGTTAATGACATGAGAGGGAGAATAACCAATTGTACCTTTACCTATGATGTAGCCTTTAAGATTATTGCCGAAGGAAACGTATCCTTCATTTTTCATCGATAGTATGGTGAATATATATACATTTCCAGTCATATGGCACGAGCACCCACTATCGAGAATCCACTTGCTTCTAGTTGAGGAGTAAAGGTCCACCTACACCACGAGTAGATGTGACCTTTGGTACCCAGATTCTTTTGGGTCCTGAGAGGTTAGACTTTGGTACCCCTGCATATATATTTCTATCAACTAATCTCCTAATCCTATATTATGGAGAAATGTGTCTATGTATGTTACAATATGTGCATCTAGCATGTATGTTTATACTAGGAGCATGTTGATAATGGTGTCTATGAGTAGGGTGATGATAGCTACGTGCAACAGTAGTGTGAGTATGGTGACTGTGTGCAGCAGTAGGGCAACTATAATAATCATAGTGACTGTGTGCAATAGCAGGGTAACTATAATGATTATAGTAACTGTGTGCAGCAGCATGATGATGATGTGTATGTGTCTTATGTGTTGCATGTGAATAAGTGTACATGAAAGTATGATTTTGTTTAGCACGTGGATGAGTGTTCTTTTGGTGACGTTCCTTTTTGTGTTGAGTTGGCACGTATTTGTACGTGTTATGACTATGAGACTAAACTTGCGGTTGCACAACCTGCTTGCCCAGTTTAATCTCTAATTTCTTAGAGACAGTATTCAATTTATCACATTTAGCAGTAAGACCGTGAATTCTACTTGTAGCAATTTTGAACTTATTTTTTCTCTTCAGCAAGTTCTTTGTTTAGTGTCGTGATCTCAAGTGTTTGTTTCTCAATGATTGATTCGGCATCGTGTAAGCTTAATTTAAGCTTGGATACCTCTTCAGTGTTTTTCGTGGGTGTAGTATTTCTAACATCTTCTAGTAAACATGAAAGTCTATGGATCTCGGTTTCGTAGTCCTTGATCTTATCCTTTGCATGTTTATATTTATTGATTACCTTTTTGTGATCATCAAGTAGATCACCAAAGGTATCACCAAGTTCATCAAATGAAAAATCATCATAAGAGTCTTTTACCTTTTCTGAAGTTGCTATTAGACAGACGTTAGCTGTGTTTTGTGGAGAGGCTTCTTCCTCGTCTGAATCACTATCCTCGCTTTTATGCCAGATGCTAGTGTTGGCATACTTTCTTGTAGTAGGCTTCTTGTACGGCATTTCCTTTTCTAAGGGACAATCTTTCTTGACATGTCCTGTCTTTTTGCATCCGAAGCAGGTGGGTTCTTCCTTATCGTCTCTTTGTTCTCTCTTCTTTTTATTGAAGCATAGAAACTTTGTTCTCTCTTCTATCATCGGTGTCTTCTGAGCTGGTTCTTCGACGATGAGCTCTCAATGCAATCTCCTTTTTTTTTGGAGCTACTTCTTAGAAGTCTTTTAGATCGAGCTCATGCGTCATCAACTTGCCCATCAATGTTTCTAGTGACATTGCTGTGAGATCATTTCCTTCGATGATCATCGTGACTTTGGGGTTCCAAACCTTTGGCAATCCTCGTAGCACTTTACGTATCTTCTCATAGTTGGAACAATCTTTTCTAAGAGAGGATAGCGGGTTGACGACGTCGAGGAATCTGGTAAACATTTGAGTGATCGTCTCATTAGGCTTCATCTTGAAAGCATCGTACTCTTGTGTCAGACGACTGACTTTCGATTCTTTGACTTGCATGGTCCTTTCATGAATCACCTCCAAAAGCTTTCATACTTTATGCGAGGTGGTGCATGTGGAGACCCTATTGAATTCAGTCCTGTCTATGGCACAAAAAAGAGCATTAATATCCCTAGCGTCTAGACTTGCATGTTTCTTCTCCTTCTCCGTATACCTGTCGTAGGGTTTCTCGACGAGACTTCCCTCGACAGTTATTCTGGGAGGTTTCTTGTAGCCATCAGTGACTACAGTCCACAGGTCAAAGTTTAGAGACTTAAGATAGAAACTCATTCTAGCCTTCCAAAATGTGTAGTTGGTCCCATCAAATAGAGGTAGCCTATTTGTGGATTGACCTTTACCATAGTTGGTAGAGATGGATTGTGTGGTTGCCATGGATCAACTCTAGGATGTAAATCATGTATCAAGAGAACAGGGCTCTGATACCAATTAAAGTACGTGTAGACAACTCTAGAGGGGGGTGAATAGAGTTCTTGTGACAATAATGAACAATTAAAAAATCAACTCTATTTAATCCCGACTAGTAAATAATTAATCAGAGTATAATGCAGAAATAAAGTAGAGATTAAAAAGCATACGTAGACACAGCAATTTTAACCTGGTTTCCCTCATGGAGGACTAGTCCAGGCCTGAGAACTCTAGCTCAGGATTGAAATCCACTATTTGTGAAATAGCTTTACAACCACGTGGCTTTATACAGAAGAGCACGCCAACTTCTTGAAAAGATCGCTGAGGCAAAACTTGGAATTTTCCAAGTGACTTCTTGAAGACTCTTGCACAAAACTTCTAATTGACTCGCATCGAGCACCTTGTAGGCTTGGAAAGTTTTGTGGCTAGTAGATGAGAAGAGTATAGCTCTTTGGGATGTATAGGCTATAAGAGAGAAGAGATGAAAAGATTGGATGTATTGAAATGGGAGAAAAGGGTGACTATATATACTAGTCCTGGGAGGCAGAGTTCGACCAGAACTCTGTCCAAAATTTAAAAATTATGGCCGTTGGACAACTTGCATTGAGCAATTCCTAAAAATTAGCTTATGGAAATTATGAGACAGAGTTCGGCCCGAACTTTGTGTAGGGGCAGAGTTCGGCCCGAACTCTGTCTCCTAGGAGACAGAATGCTCATTTGGGCTATTGGGCTTTGGCAGTTTGGCTTTTTATTTGTGGGGCTTTTTGGTTATCTAGTCTATGGTTGAGGTACTCAGTGCGACTCAACGTACAATACTCTAGACTCAAATAAAATATAAAAATACAGACTTCTAAAGACAAGTTCCAGCAGTATTCGTCGAGCAGTCGTCGATGATGATTGTCCAACTTGATGTGTGTAAGTCATCTGTTTTGTAGCTTTGATGACAATGTATGTGTCGAGTTGGATCATGTTAAATACCGATTTATTAATTATCAAGATTAGGCTGACTGTGATCCAGTTTGGGTCAACACTCGGTAGGGTTAACGTTCATAATTTTGAACGTTGCAGATCCAAAGGAGTAGGAATTTGCTGCTGACCAAGAGAAATTTAAGTGGACCGAGTTCGGACCGAGCTCGAGCAGAACTCTGGCCGAGTTCGATTTGGTTGATTTCAGGTCAGTTTTGGTTCAACCGGGTTTTTGGATGCTAGCTTGGTTTTGGATAAAGGATAAGTTTGGTTCAGGATAGACTTGCCAGTGATCCCGACTCATAAATTATCTAGACTCAATAAATAGAAAAATACAGAATAAAATGGAAAAACCAATTGCCCTTTGATGATGTCTTTGTGCAGACTTGAAGATGCCATTTTTTCTTGACGATAGATGTCCAAAGATAAACAGATCAGGAAATCTGAATACCTTTTGGGGGTTCAGAGAAATCTTCTCGTGTCACGTCGTCTTTGGCCTATCAATAATTTTTCATTGTATATGTCCTGGTTTGATCATGCTTTACTGCATATCTACAAATACATGTTAGACGAACAAAGCAGTATCATAATAAGATAACATTTAGGAAACAGTAGGACAATGCTAAGTTTAAGTAGCAATATAATAATGAATATAAGAATATTAGTGACATCATTATGTTAAACTTAACTGATTAGCCATATTCTAAAACATGATATAATCATTGGGCTAACAATGGGTCATCTTAGTTCCAGCCGTGAGATTATGTCCTATTATATGGTGTGTTTCCTTATATTATAATACTTGATGAAAGGTGAGTGAGGGTGTGATATAAGGAAGAATGGTTATGAAGTTTATATGTAGGATTATGTGTGTAAGGAGAACCTTGTGCATATGTGAACATCACTGGTGTGGGCATGCTTACGTTAGCATTGCATGAGCCAGAGGTGGGGTTGTTTCTACCAATATGGAGAGCTATATTAAGAGAAAGAAGGGAACTGGGACATATGATTTAATAACTAGTAAAAACCATATGAAATCAGATGGAGGCATTAGCCCACTTGGTTGTGTGGGAAGGCTGGTATAAGTGAGGTCTTGGGTTCAAATCCAGGGTTGGGAGGTTGGAAAGTTTTCTTTTTGTTATGGGCTTGGATTCAACTTGTCATATTTCGAAATCAACTTAAACTATTTTGTTCCAGACTTAATATGTTTGGAGTTAGCCTAAAACATTTTTGCCATCAAATCCTAATGCTTTTTGCTATCAAACCCTAATACATTTTTTCCATCAAACCCTAATGCATTCTTTTGCCACAAAACTATTATATGTAGCCATTTGCGTCCCCTACAAGTTGTGGAGCCTAGAGTGCAGCCATATCTATGTCAGTATATGGGGCTAATATGGGACTTGGGGTGGCCTGTTATAGAAATATTTCTATGCATAGATTAGTACTCTACCTTATTTATGTATAACTTAGTTATAAGTGAAGCCATAATAAATTAATTTTGAAATTATTCTATAGGCTCCTTGGATTCCTTGGACTCGATTCCTATGCCAGACTTTCATACTCAGCTTTCATTTACAGGCAAGTATACATTGCCACTATGTCATTTCTTTTTGCCATATTTTATGTCTTGTTATTTATTACTGTTTTACAATTGCACGTCTGAGTATGAATCTGGGTGCAACCAATGAGATACATTGGTCGTTACTTGTTAGCCTAGTCCATTAGGGACTACCCATGTACTGTAAGCGGATACACTAGTATCTTGCTGGACCCAGACACATGTTTAGACACGGAGATGTGATACAGAGATACATGACACGTACTCCCGCGTTCGATTGATCATTAGTGTCGCAGGGGCATGCTATGGTGTAGTTCATGCTTGATGCTTTTATTATGACATATTAGGCCCTGCACTGGGGATTGTACGTATCGAGGAGTCGACCCGTTCTAGATAAATTAGGTGGAGAGGACAGTTACTAGATGGGTGTTAGGGTTATATACTAAAAGCATCACTTTTGTAGTAACCTTATTTTCTTAAATTTTGAATGAGAATTATATGGGAAAATGTTTGCATTTTGTATTTGTTGCAAGTGTTAATACAAATGTCTGATATTCTATATTGTAGATAATATGGTGTGTGGTATCACACATAAGATCTTATTATCAGTTCTCTATGGAGTATATAAATAGTTCACAACCTAGATGGACTTGGACAATCTATTGGAAAGGTTATAGTGTAATCTGGTATTAGTCTATCTTGACTATAGGTTTACACTAGTATACTTTGTATGTATTGAACAGGACCACTTGAGGTTGTTCTCTTTGTACTGACTACATAAGTGAACAAACACCTCTGTTATTATGGATACTTGTGCTCTTAATCTGGATATAATAACAGACATGTATATGCAGTGTACATTACTTTGATTCATCAAAGAGTGAGATTCATTATGGGTCAACAACCTCTATGAATTGGGTAATAACATTGTATGTATGATGGATTGTTGATTATAAATAGAATCCATGTTCCGATACATCGGGTTGATGATGTCCCCTTAAGGATCTCATAAGGATTGTCATGTAAACCCTGCAGGAGGATTATATCCGACATGACAAATAAAGTTGAGCGGTACTACTTAAGAATAAAAGATGTCGAATCAATATAGTTGTTAGTAACTTAATTTGATCGACGGACATTCGATATCTTTACATGGGGAGCCAAATGAGCATATAATAAAAGGAGCCCACAAACATAATTTGAGATTAGGGAGGTAGTGCAACAATAGCTCATTAGTGGACCGAGCTATTGTTAATGGGCCTGGATTGTGTGTTCGGGCTAAACACGGGATATCCAGATCTGATAGGAGGCCTAACCCTAATTTCTCCTCATGGTCCCTGCCATAGCCTATATATATCCTCTATTCTCTGGCCACCAAATGATGGATCAGAAATCTGAAGCTTTCTCTAAATTCTTGATTCACATAAGGAGAGAAAGAGAAGGATGCCAAGAAGAAGAAAAGGTTGGGAGATCGTCGCCCACACGACGTCCAACTCGAGGAAGGAAAACGTACAGAAGAACTTGGGGTCGTCCGCTCGAGATTGCCAGGTTCTACTTGTCTTCTTCCCACCGCAGGTATAATTCGTGAACCCTAGTTTCTGCCTATAAAGGGTTAGAACACGTATTAAATCTGTTTAACTTTCTATCGATCAATATGCACATCGAAGTAAGGGTCCTAGGAATCTCCAGTTTCATCAATGGGGAGCTGCCATTGGTATATATTTTTGACAGTCGACGGTTCGGACAAACCCCACTGCGAGATGATCTCAGGTTCAAAAAGCTCCATTCGTCGAAAGTTGTTCTCATTGTACTCATATATAATCATTAGAATACCCCCCATTTTTTTCTAACATTGTATCATAGTGGCATGTATATTATGTATCTTGTTGTATCCCGTTGAGGACCTAGTTTCCTTCCAGGTTGGCTGAGTACGTTTACAGAGTTCCTTATCGGATTGTTGCTAAGCACCCATTTCATCGCAGGTATTTACTCTTCTATAGTATATATGTTTATTTTTATATTCCATACCTTCTTGATTGCATAGTATTTATACTATTTTTTCTTTCGAGTCTACTCGGGCAAGTATGATTATTGGGCTACAGACTAGTATTCATATTTCCCTTTTTCTTATGCTTTTGTTTTGTGGATTGAGATGTAGAGTGAAATAGTGATAGTTAAACCATTTTATATAGCTTATACATATTTGAATCGGACTAGAGCCTTGTTGAATACGTAGCTGGCGAATGGCTTGGTCCCACATATATATATATATATAACTTTTTCATTTTTTTTATTTTTTACTTTTTTAGGAACCCCCTCTTTATTCATAACAAGGCGCAAAATGCCGAAGCCTTTACAAGTTAACGCAAAACCACAAAGTAAGCAGAAAAAAATAAGAAAGAAGGCAGCCTTTCACTCCTAGGAGAAAAGTCAGGAGAGCTAGCTAGGACTGCCAAAAGTCCTCTTGATCGTGTTTGGAGTGTCGGCTGACTTTATGGATCTGTCGGAGGACCTCCCGGATAAGTTGGTTGGCCGAATATTGGTGGCCCTCATATCTGAATTTGTTACGGTTCTTTCATACGACCCATGTGATGGCGGCTGCAAAGATCTGGTTTCCATGGAAGGCTCTACTCCCAATAGCAAGAAGATCATTGAAGCTCCTACCGTCCTGGTCCTGCCTGCAGCGATAGAAGAAAGCGGTCCATACCCTTACACGTATATCTCCCGAGTGCAAAATGTGATCAACCGTTTCATACTGTCTCGCCGTGCAGCAATGACACGCAGACGCTAAGCTGAAGCCGATGGTATTGAGGGCGTCGTCAGTGGGGAGCTTCTTTCGAAATGCTCTCCAAATCAGAAAGTGCAACACCCAGTTTTCCAGATAAGGGTAATTTTGAAATTTTGTAATTATAATTATTATTTATTGATAATTATTTCATATTATGATTTTTGGTGATTTTTAATCATTTTTAAACTATTTAAAATTATGACTTGTGATTTTGATATTTTACTATTGTTTGGTTTTAATTTCGAGGAATTTGTCACCCCTAGTTTTCAGGAACAGGAGTATTTTTGTCATTTTGTATTTTTGAAATATTTTTAAAATTTATTTTATTATTTATGATATTGTTTTGGGGTTATTTGAGTCGGGTTCGAATTTCAGCTCAATCCGACTTGAAAAGGGGACCCGGGGGTAGTGTTGACTTTAGTGGACCCACACATTAGTTAGCCATGGCCCACATGATAGAAATATTTTAGTTAGAGATTAGACTAATTATTATGGATAAGGTTAGTGTGATTAGAGACTTTAGAATGACCAATTTAGCCCCAACCAATTAGCCCTTTCCTAATACTAATAGAATAGGTTAGTGGGGGCATTTTGGACCTTACCATAATAGGACAAATAGCCCCATATGGCCAGCCACTTTGGGAGAGGATAGGCTCAAGTTCATTTCATTATTCTCATCCACACTCTCTCTCTTGTTCTTCCCCAAATTCCTAGAGTGCAATCCCTAGCAATTTCTCTACCAAATCCTTCCATTTCGCCACCAAATCTTCTTCTTTCCTTCTCCATTCTAGCCAAGGAGGAAGCTACCCAAGTTTGGGAGGATTCGGAGCTCGTTCGTGTCCTTTTGGAATCTCTACATGTCGGTGTCGCTCCGGGAAGGCTTTTCTTCGATTCGATCTACCGGGTGGTATAAATCCCTTCTCCTTTTCATTTCCTTATGCATATAGGTCTATTTTGAACCCATAGGAATGACTCCCATGGTTGTATGTCCATTTGTGTCCATTTTGTGTCCATTTGGAGGTCATAGGAGTGTCCTTTGTGTTGTGGTTGTGTCCATGTGGGAAAACCCCAAATTTGGACACACTATGTGTTGTTGTTATGTATGAATAAATTATTACATATTTAATCTCATATTTTTGTATTGGAGATGTGTTCTATAGTGTATCATATATATATATATATTAGTGTAGAGAGTGAGTTCTTGATATATTATGTTATATACTTGTGTTCTTTTGTCTCAAACTACCCAAATTCTTTATAATTTTTATCCACATTTTTAGTAGCAATAGCAACTTAGAAATGTCATAACTTTTAGCTTAAAACTCCGATTTATCTCCTGTTTTTTTAAAAGAATCGTATCGAAGTTAGCTTTCCAAATATATATTTTAATAAGCCAAATTGTTTCTGTAACTTTCTGTAGAATTATTTGAGTGTCAGATGTATGAAAGACGAACGCGTTTCAGTATTTTTGCGATTCCAGGAGCTTCCGGACACGAAAATGCGATCCGTTTGAAGTTTCGGAAAGCTAACATGAAGTAATACAACATACTTTAATCCTAGAATTTAGTGAATGCCCAATTGGTACAGTATTGGTTTTAAGTAAAAGAGTGACTATACGATATATGCATTTTGTGTAACCTATGAGCCTATGTAGTATGGATATTAAATGAATATAGAGTATGTAATGCATGATATGTTAGATGAATGAAATGATATATATATGATATATATCCTATTTACATTAATGTATATATATGGTTGAATGCAAGCATGTAGGAATGCAATTAATGTAATATATGTAAGCAATGTATAAATGCATGAATGAAAGAATGATATACAATGCATGCATGAAAGTATATAATGAATGCTAGATATAAATGCAAGGTATATATGTAATGATAGATATGAATGCATAATATATAAATATTGTAAATGCAATATCAGATTTCATATGTAGATATAGAACCAATGCATAGCTGATATTTAGATTGAATGTTAGTTCATTTTAGGTTGTTCGAACACTGAACTGTCCATGTAAGCATATATACCTTCCTTTTCCTATTGCCAAGCCAATTTTAGTTTTCAATATAGTGGAATGTCTATGAATGTAATGTTAACCTTCAACCCCTTAATTCGAAATGTTAGTTAATTTCAGTATTAGACAATGCATGAGCTGTATGCATATGGGATGTTGGCTTAATGGCAGATTTCAGATAACATGGTTCATTTTATGTGGTTAGTTACACCAGTTTATGGGATAGCTCACTTTAGTTTATATGTAAATGTGGAACTAAACTGAGAATGAACTTCACCCTCTGCACAAGGACACCCCACTCTATATCAACCACCATGCCATGTAACCCTTCTCTAAATGATTGCTATAATATATATATAGATTTATGTAAAGTATAGATGCATGTTAGTTATAACTTAAATAGTCTCCACTCTAATGTATATAGATGTATACTTGTAGCCATGCATGTTAAGTATAATACATGTGTAATGTAGATGGGTTAGCTTTGTGCTATGTGTAGTATAAACTCATAACTAGTGTTGATTTCTCTTTTCATGTACACCTCCACGTTCTCACACACACACATAGCTTTACATGTTAGTTCTTTTCTCTTTATATATATATATATATATATATAAATATATTTATATAATATATATATATATATATATATATATATATATATATAATGTTGAATATGCATGAATGTGATGTATCTTGATATGTGACTTGTGTTGGCTTGTATAGCCTTGGATTTGTATGGTGTGTACTAGCTAGGGTAGACTGGTTAGGCCTAGTGAGACTTCATTGAGTCTATGTTGACCCAGTTAACCTAGCTTTGACTAGATAGTTGACTAAAGTTGACCAAGTATTGACTTTAGCCTAGTTTGACCTAGACAGCATGTAGATGCATTATAGCAGTCTATTTTCTTATTTTAGACATGTTGTAACTTGTGTTGCACTGATTAGGAGACAGACACCTCTCCTCATGCAGTACATTTACTTCAGACATTCAGATACGAGGCGAGTACATTCTCTGACCATTTTATACTTGCCTGGATTTACAATCTTACTCTAGATTACTGTACTTGATGCTGACACGATTGTTATCACGGATTGGTACTATAAGGATCTTCTTTTGGGATGTTATCCCCTTGTATTCACTAGATACATATTGTGATGTGCGTTTCACTTCCATATTGTATTTACTGAATACCTATATCCTTGTACACTCATTGTGCATATTGTACTCTCATTATCACATGAGTTCCAGGGATAGACCATTGTACACTATTGTATAACATTGTACAACTATTGTATAACATTGTACACCTATTGTATAATATTGTACATCCATTGTATAACATAGTACACTATTGTGCAAGATAACGTAACTGGAGTGGATCCTTGTGTATTGATTGGGGAGGGGGAGTAGAATTGGTTATGTAATCAAATCCTATTATACAAGATTGTATAACTATTGTATATGTCTATTGTACACCCACGTACAATGGAGTTACCATTGCATTTTCCTAGACCGTTTACATAACCATATTGTACTCTAAATCACAGTAGGCTTATAGTTCTTACTTATCATATTTAGATATTTTCTGTTATCAAATCTCTACTGTTTTTCATACACTTCTTTCTTTCAGCGTTTTATGTACCTTACTCTATTGCATGCTTTATATTTCCTAACATGATATGAACTGCGTGAGATGTTTTGTGCTCGCTCCCGTCCTGACTGGTCCTATTGAAAATTTTACAGAGGATGATGAGGAACCCTGCACCCTTACTTGGAGTTTGTCTAGTTGACACTCGCGACCTGGACCCCTGGGGAAGTTCAGGCAGCTGCTCAGGATGATACCTTGTATAGTGTAGATAGCTTAGACTGTTCCTTCTTACATGCTAAAGTTGCCTGTCGGAAACGTTCGATAAACGACTGGGTATCTTCCTTCTCCTTTTGTTTGATTTCTATCAAGGAGGACATATTTTTGTCCATTTCTCCCTCATAGAAGCGGGAGAGAAACATTGCTTTAAATTCGTCAAAAGACGATATGCGATTGTCGGGTAGACTGCGATACCAGTCATAAGCTGAACCCGTTAAACACCCGATAAAAACTCAGGTAAGAAGAGCATCATTCTTCTGCAAGTGCATAGTCATAATATCAAAATAATTGATATATTGACTGGGAGAGGCCTTTCCATTAAATAAAACCATTGATTGTGCCTTGAATTTTGGAGGAAAAGGCACATCATTCCAGTGAGGAGGATAAGGTTGCTTAATACCTAACCTCTAGAGCTGATCCTTGTGCTTCAGAACTTCAAACTCTACTTTTAGCTCACGCACTGCTTGAATAGTTTCACTAGTTTGAGGAAGCACATTCGATTGAATAGTTGTTGGATGTACCATAACCCTCACCGGATGTGGTATATCTTCTGGAATGAGAGGATCTGGAACTACAGAATTTTGATTGACAACAGGCTCTTGAGTAAGATTATTCAAAGGTGTATCAACCCCTTGACTATCTTGAGTTGTGATGCTACCTGAACCGGTGTTACTACTGCCGGCTGAACAGTTTGCTGAGTCATTATTATTTGATGCATACTTTGCATCATGGCAAGCATGTCCTTCAGTGATTGCTCAACTGCAGAGAGACGTTGTTCTGTATTAGCAGTTGACGTCTCCGGTTCATCTCCGATAACATATGATTCAACCTCCCTTGAAGATACAGAGGGATTGGTATAGAGGTATGAATCAACACTATCAATTTCTGACTCCAACGACTGGGTACCCCCAGCTTCTGAATCAGAAGACTGCAACTGTCTTTGACTTCTTGATCGAGTATTCTGATATACCCCTTCAAAACTATCAAGAAGTCGATTGAACTATTATTGACCAGGAGTCTGGGATGAGTTACATCTTGGACATCGTCCTCTATTGGTATGAGATGCCATATTGACTGAGGCATATGAAAACTCATGTTCTTGGTCATAAACTTGTTGCTGAGGCACATTATAGCTTAACCGATCAAAAACTGACCGTTTAGAAGCCGAACAACAACACTTGATTACAATCTGGTGACACTCACAATGGTAATCTTCTTTGGGGAGTGTCACAGGAGATTTTCTATTTTTACGCTTTTGTACGAGTAACTCGCGTAAATCAGAAAGGGTAGAGGGAGTAGTCTTCTTTATTACATTTGGGATAAAGAAACATTTAGTCCCTTGTGTATAAAGAAAATTACTGGCTACATTAGCAGAACCAAACTGGGCATTTTTACGCGTCTGGAGTTGCGTGCGTAAATCCTAAGATTTTTGTGCACAAAGGACTCCATCAACATTACGCGTAATCTGAAGGTTTGGTACCTTGCGTAAAGCAGTGTAAGAAGATTGTTGGTTGAAAACTAAAGTTTTACCAACTATAGAACTCTTGTTTTTATGCTGCATGCGTGTAGGCAAATTCACTTTAGATACAAAGGCATCATTGTGAATTTTATCTACGATGTCACCGACAGGAGATTACCTTTACGCGTAGAGCTCAAAACATGAGTATCTGCCACGTCACAGACGAGAGATTTTCCTTTACGCGTAGAACGTAAAGTTTGGGTGCCTACCACGTCACAGATAGGAGACTGGTTTTTACTTACAGAGCGTAAAAATTGATTTTTATGTGTAGAGCGTAAAACTTGAGCGTCTGCCACGTCACAGACCGGAGACTTATTATTACGCACAGAGCGTAAAGTTTGATAGTCTGCCACGTCACAGATGGGAGACTTATTTTTACGCCCAGGGTGTATCATTGAAGTAGAGACTGCCTCGTCACAGACGGTAGCCTCCACAACAGGAGTGGGAAGGATTCCTTTGCCTTCAGAGACAGCAGAAAAATCCGAGGATGCTTTGGACTTAGGAATCAAAACTTTTTGCGCCTTCCACGATTTCTGAACATTGGAGCAGCGAGTACTACCCCCAGTTCGGAGCATTTTTTCGTAAGGAGTCTGGTCGAAGTGCACAACCAGAGTCTTCTTTGTCGATCCGACCGACACATCATCATATTGAGCAATTGCCTTCTCGTCAGAGTAGAAGGTCGTCCCTAGCAGAGTCGCCATTTTGTTTCACTTAACAAAATGCCTAAAATTAGCTTTTGAAAGAAAACTAAAAAAAGTACAAAAGTATAAATTGTTCTGGAAAGTATTGCTATGGAAGTCTGATCTGAGAGCGATCAATTTGTTCCTTAGACCATACGATGATGATAAAGAAAACTGCTTGAAGAAGACGAACAATCGGAAGAAGTCACCAGAAAGATATCGAGCAACTGCACTGATGGCACAGTCGAATGCTTTCCTGCTTTGCTTCACCCTGTTCTTGAGAAAAGTTGAAAAAATGCTTCTGGGAATATCACTCTAAAAGTATGAGTTTTCTCAGAATCTCCTCTCCTGTCTCTCTATTGATCTCTTGATGTTGAAAATAAGTCTATTTATAGACTAGACCCTCTGTGCGTAAAAAGCAACAAAGTTGGGTCTCTACATGAGTAACTGTTACCCACGATGAAAATTATCTTCTACGCATGATGACACGTGTCCCACTACTTCAACAAAATGGAAAGAGCACATACACACGTTCCTCGATAAGTGTGGCATGAAAGCTACGTAAGCAGACCACGTTCTCATGTAACCAGAAAAGATCGAGCATAAAAATGATCCAAAATATACTTCCTGCGTAAAGTAGCAGACTGGGCGTAAAATAGCCCAAAATAAACTTCCCGTGTAAAGTGGCTAAAAATAGCCTTGAGCGTAAAATTAGCTCAAATAAACTTTACGCATGCAACAGCCTTGAACGTAAAAGCTCGAATAGCTTTCGTACGTAAAAGAAGCAATCTCTTGAGCGTAAAGTAGCCCATCTGCACACTAAACGACAGTGTTGGGTTTGGTGTAAATCAAATCTTCTCGACTTCTGTGTTGTCCGCTGTTAGAAAATCATTATGTCAGAACAGTATCATGCGTATTAAATACAATAATTTGACAGCCTGTCCCTCACGTAAAAAGCTCAATGAATAGCTCTCGCGTAAAGTAGCTTGCGTAGAGTTATACTCTGTTTGGCTTGCATAAAGTCTGAGTTTAACTTTGTTTGACTAGCATAAAGCTCTTAACTTCTTTGACTTGGTCCATGAAACACTTTTTACGCTCATACAGTATCCACATGTGGACCTCTCGCTCTCCACTTCTGAGCACCAGCTGGCATCACTGAAGCCTTTCACTACCTGCAAATCTCTGCTGTAGTGCAGTGCATATGTCTGAGTCTTCTTGGGATATCTCATAACCCGTTTTACAGCTTTACAGTGCTCAATGCCTGGGTTGCTCGTGAAACGACTCAGCATTCCCGCAACGAAAGGTATGTCAGGCCTTGTGGCAGTAGTAGCATACATCAAACTCCCGATTACGCTTGTATACTCCAGCTGCCTGACGCTTTCCCCTGAATTAGGCTTCATCTTCAGATCACACTTGTATGGCGTATCGATCCTTGGAAGATCCTGATACCCGTAACGAGTGATCATCTTCTCAACATAATGAGACTATGACAGCGCTAGTCCAGTGTCTGTCCGGATGATCTTGAGTCCCAAGATAACATCGACATCTCCCAAGTCCTTCATACTCAACTTTGTCGAGAGGAACTTCTTTATCTCCGTTGCACATCTTATATCCGTACCTAGGATTAGCATGTCATCCACGTATAGACAAACGATTACTCATCTTCCGTCAGCAAATTTCATATAGACGCACTTGTCTGTTTCACTGACCCTGTAGCCATTTGACCTTATGAATTTGTCAAACTTCTCATGCCATATTTTGGGAGCTTGCTTTAAATCGTATAGAGATTTTACCAACTTGCAGACTTTGTCTTCAAGACCTTTGACGACAAACCCTTCTGGTTTTTGCATGGAGATCTCTTCGGTCAGCTCGCCATTCAGGAATGCCGTTTTCACATCCATATGATGTATCACCATCTTATGTATCACTGCGAGAGCAATCAACATTTTGATGGTGGTCATCCGAGCTACTGGAGCATACGTGTCAAAGTAGCCGATCCCCTGCTTTTGAGAAAACCCCTTTTCCACTAGCCTGGCCTTGAACTTGTCAATGGTTCCATCAGGTTTCATCTTCTTCTTGAAGATCTACTTGCATCCGATAGGTTTTGCTCCTTCAGGTAGATCAACCAACACCCAAGTGTTATTGGAGGTGATTGATTCAATTTCATTGTCTATCGCCTCCTTCCAGAAAATAGCATCTCTGGTCTTCATCGCCTCATTATAGTTAAGCGGATCTGCTTCCACATGATAGGTGATGAAGTCATCTCCGAAGTTCTTCGGCCTCCTCGCTCACTTCGATGACGACTTAGCAAGTTCTGGTTCAATCGTTGTCTCCTCAGCAACAACTTCATCTTGGACAACTGGCATTGAAGATCTCAGTCTCCTTTGCACCTTCATTATTCTCCGTTAGAATAATGTTCTTGTGCCTACAAACTTGTCTTCAAAATATTCAGCATCACGAGATTCGATGATATGATTTGACTCAATATCAAGAAATCTCCGAGCATCACTCTTCTCGGCATACCCCAATAAGATCGTCTTCGTAGTCCTTGTCCCCAGCTTCTGAATCTTCAGATCTGGGAGCTTCACATAAGCCAGACACCTCCGCACTCGAATGACATTCAAGCTAGGTCTGACTTTGAGCCAGAGTTCATGAGGAGTTACGTCCGAAGTTGTATACGGCACTCTATTTATAATAAAAGTGTCCGTCAATGCAGCTTCTCTCCAGTAGCATTTAGGAAGACCCGCAGTTAGCAGCATTGAGTTCATCATTTCTGTCAACGTTTTGTTCTTCCTCTCCGCTACTCCGTTAGATTTAGGAATACGGAGCATTGAGTTCATCTTTGTCTGAGCACATACTTCACACTTCTCTACCTTACCCCCATATTTGGAGATAAGTCCTAGACTGGACATTTTGTTAATTTTTTTACAGTGAACATGTCCTAACCTATTATGCCACAACTCAAGAGAATAATCAGAACGAGCAATTGTATGGATTACATTTGACTGGTTTACAAGCTAAATTTTGAACATCCCTTCGATTTGAAAAGCTTTTCCGAAGTATGTTTCCTTCTTGGACATCACCATCTGGCCAGCATTGATGTCCATCCTCAAGCCTGCATTGCTAAGCTGGCTTCCAGAGATCAAGTTTTTTGCAATCACTGGAATGTGCTTCACACCTTGAAGCGTCAGAGTGTTCCCGGATGTGAGTTTCAGCTCCACAATTCCGATCCCCAGAACTTCAGCTTGGGCTTGGTTCGCCATGATAACTTTCTCAGAAGTTGGCTGGTATATGACGAACCATTCCTTCCCAGAGCAGACATGGCAGGTCGTACTAGTGTCTATCCACCAGTCAGAGTCAGCCCCCACAGCTGTGACCTGAGCAATCATAGCAACAATGTTAGAAACCATGGAAACCTTTCTAGGCTTACCTTGCTCATCTTGTTTAGGCTTGGATTTTTATTCACTCTTATAGTGACCTTTCTTGCCACAGTTGAAGCAAGTCACGTGGGACTTAGACTTCTGTTGCTTGAATGAAGGACTCTTCACTTTCAGATTAGTGGAGTCCTTCTTCTTGTGATGAGAAGCTACCTGCTTCCCCTTGAACTCTCTTGTCTGCACCAAGTTGGCCTTAGCCAGTTGGTTGGACAGAGAGTCCATCTTCTGTTGAGATCGTATTTCGTCCTCAACATGAATCTCTTGTAGAAGATCTTCCAAGCTAATGTCCAGCTTCTTCCGATGCATTCTAGCATAGAAGTTGCTCCAACCAGCAAGAAGTTTCGAGACTATCCCTCCAACGACGAACTTGTCGATGAGGGGCATCTTCTCGTCATCTAACTTCTGGTGCGACTTCAGGAATTCCTTCACTTGAGGTAGCATCGCCATTTCGTCTTCGAAGAGCCACTTGTGGTACTTCTCGACGATGAAGATTTTGGACCTGTTCTCATCATATTTATATAGCTTCCCCAAGGAATCCCAGATCTCTTTGGCCTTCACCTTCTTGGAATATGACTCTGCCAGAGAGTCTTCCATAGAATTGAGAATCAGCAGTTTACATATGTTGTTTTCCCTCTTCTATTTGCTCTGCTTAACGAGTGCAGCAGCAATAGCATCGGCAGTTCCTCCTTCTGGAATTGTCGGTTCATCCTCAATCAACACATGGTCTACGTCCATGAGTTGAAGATTAAGGGTGACCTTCCTCTTCCAGATTTGGAAATGTTCTCCATCGAATTTCTCCAACTTGTTAAAGTTGGTATCGATGAGAGAAGCATGAGAGTTCTCCATCTACAAGGATCTTGCTTTGAGATTGTTAGTCTCGGGGCTTGACCAAAGATGGTAGACTCTATGTCGAGATCAGAGGTTCAACAAACGTTCACCTTCTGATAATTCTCGAGATCCAAGAGGAACACTATAATATGAATTTGATTACAAAAGCAACAATAATCACAAAATAAATCTCACGTTTTTTCTTGCAATCGCAGTTGTCGACGGACAAAATTGAGTTCAGACAAATAAATCTCACGTTCTTCCTCGCAATCGCAGTTGCTGACGGACAGAACTGAGTTACAACTCAGATGAAAGAGAAGATAGAAAAAAGAAGAAGAGGAAAGGTTCTTGCTGGGGTGATTAAGATCACCGTTGCTCAAAGCAAGATTCGCCCCACCACGATCTGCTTCTAGGAACCAGCAAGTTCACGAAGAACTTCTGGAACACTCGTAAGTTAATATTTTAGACTTGAACGGGCTTCCTGGGCTTTACGGACTCCCTTAACTCTCTTCTTGGTGCATCTTTCAAATGAGGCCAAGGGGCTCTATTTATAGAGTGGAGTGAGACTTCACCTCTTCTCCTATCCGATGTGGGACTAAAATACCAATACTCAAAAATAGAGTTTGATATTTTAGATCATCCCACAATCAGCATAGAAGTGTGACAGTCCACGCCTACCCCCCGAACACTCCCGTGCATGCACGAGACATCCTGGAGTCCGCATCCGAGTACGAGTCCGCACAACAAAAATTAACTTACTTCTTTGTTGGAATTAATCCTTTTTTCTTCTAAAAAAATACTCCCACATGGCACACACTTGTGCCCTACTACACCTCATGTGTACACCTCAACACAAGCACTACATTATATTGAGATACTCACCATTTGGTGTAGCCGATGTGGGACTATCTTTCATAGACCAAAGGCAAAAACACCAACATATTATGCTATTGGGTTGTATATATGTTATCTTATAATGTTACTTCATAACAGATGCAATCATGTTAGCCTCTAACAGTTATGATCATATAATGATTCTACTGCATATATATATATAATAAAGAAACTTCATATATAATAAAGAAACTTCATATTCATATATAATAAAGAAACTTCATATATATAAATATATATAATGAAGTTTCTTTATTATATATGAAGTTTCTTTATAAAAAAAGAAACTTCATATATAATAAAGAAACTTCATATAAATAAAGAAACTTCATTATATATATATATATTTTTTTATAATATATATATATATATATATATATATATATTATATATATATATATATATATATATATATATATATATATATATATATATATATATATATATATTATAAAGGAATTTCATAATGATGATGAAATTGTTACTTTATAAGGTATATGTTAGAGTAATTTTATATATGTATTTGTCTATTTCAAGGTTGCATATAAAGTGCGATAGTAAGTGTAGGGACATGAGTTATCATATGTTGATGAACTATTATGACTATATACGTTTAAGCATTTGGAGTAAATATGGAAACTATATTATGTCTATGCAGACAATAGGCTGTTGGGGTTATGAATATATATATATATATATATATATATATATATATATATATATATATATATATATATATATATATATATATATATATATATACTTATGTGAATAAGAATTATACATATTTTAGTATATCTATATTTCTTAATTACCCCTATATTACTAGTTGACATTCAATATATATATATACTGAAATATATATATTACATATATATATATATATATATATATATATATATATATATATATATATATATATATATATATATATATATATATATATTTATATATTTATATATATATATATATATATATATATATACATATATATATATATATATTAATATATATATATATATATATATATATATATATATATAAATATATATATATATAAATATATAAATAAATAAATATATATATATATATATATATATATATATATAAATATATATATATATATAAATATATATATATATATATATATATATATATATATATATATATATATATATAAATATAAAATATATTAGGTCACATATGAATCTTACAATCGAAACTATTTCTCTTAAACTCTAATAAGAATTTTAATACTGATGTCTAAATAAAACCATATAAGAATTTTATAAAAGGTATTATAAGCTTTTTTTTTATATATATAACCAACCTAATAATGGCCTGCTCAGATATATGTGTGGGTATGTGATTCTGAGTTGTTTGTTTGGGTTTGGTAGATTTTTGTGGGCTGTAGCACTATTGGCAAGTATAAACCTGATCCAACCTTGAAACTGCAGTCTCAGCGCAGATTTTGACAAACTGAGGCAAGTATACCTTGTCAATTTGATATACAGTATTTATATTCTTGTTTCCTTATCAGTTGTTCACTTGGATATATTGTTACATGATTCATCTGCTCTCATCCGTATGCTTACATGATTATACATGCTGGCACATAGACATGATACACGGATTCATATTCCATGGCATATAGGTGACTCATTTGTTATCACTGGATGATTTTTTGTGTGTATATATTTGACTGGATTCCTGGGCTTATCATTTGTTAGAGACGGACTGGACATATCATAGATATGACACGGACAGTTTCATTGGGTGTGAAGGACGGTCGCTAGGCGGAGGGGCTACTTGTAGCTTATTTTATTTATGATTTGATGTTGTTATAGTTGTTGACTCAGACCACTGCTCATGTACCCTTTAGAGAGAGCTTCATTCGTCGAACATCATCTTCAAGTGCATTTCACACAGACTTGATAGTCAGCCTAGTTGTAGTGTTACTGGATCACCTGATTATTTCCTTGACCATCTGTTTATTACCTGGATCACATGTTACTCCCTTCACATGTTATTTACTGTACCTCATTTCAGCATGTATATTATTTATCTTGCTACGTCCCACTGAGGACCTAGTTTTCATCCAGGTATTGCTGAGAGTTGCCATAGGATATTTGGGCATACTTCTTCGAGATTTTTAGGTATCACTAGATGGTGCCTTCTTATCATTCTTCCACAGTATTTCTTACTATGTGTTTTCATATTATTTTGATAGATTGTGGATGTTTAATAGTGGATATATGGATAATCATATCATATATACAGCTTATACGTATTCGAGGCGGACTAGAGTCCGTTTGAATGCGTAGCTGGTCATTGCCACGTGGTCTGGTCCCATATATTTTGGGTCTTGGGCGTGACAGTTTTGGAAGATTAATTCTTAACAGGATAATGGCGAGTCTAGAAAACTACTTAAAGAGAGTTCTAGACTACCTATCCAAGTTTAAAATCCTTCAAATAGTTTTTTTCTAATAGTATATTTTCTGTTTAATTTAAGCCCCAAGTTAGAAAAAAAACCTATTTTTAAAACATAGGAAAACTCCGATACGAGGTCCGTCCCGACAAATCGGACGACTGCATCGCAACCCGAAGGCTTCGAAAGGTGCGTACGGATGTTGCAGATATGTTAATTGGTTGTGTATGTGCGACGAATTCGAGACGTATCAGTCAAGGTACACCGTCTCGCCTCTTTGCAAAAATCTTAATTACTTCGTGCACGTTTGTCACATCGTAAGATAATTTGCGCCACTGGACTCATATTATTTGTTTTGGTCATGTGAGCCAAGTTTGGTCTGATTCTGAAAAGGTCGACCGGAATGCTATTTTGGCGAGCCTACGATCCAATTCAACGGACGATTTTGTGCACGGCTCATCAGAATCCAAAATTGGACATACCATTGGGTTCGTATCATAAAATAAACTTGTAGATATATAATTTGTCGACTCTAAAGACTATAGGTTCTGGCACTTTTTTTTGGTGCCATGCGGGTCCAACAGCGGACACTATTTTAGCCAAAATTATCGTTTTGCCCCTGTGTCCAGAATTGGACATATGAGTTGTCAAACTTATTTTTATTATGACAAGAACGTTGGTGATGTCTGTTTCAGTATCCGGAGGCGTTTGTGGGAGTTCATGTTTCGTAGCTCTTTGATTTGACGAGTTGTTTACGAAACATTTTTGCTACCACCAGGCAAGTATTGCTTGCCTATATATATAGTTTATTTTACATACATATTTTCCTTTACTTCTGTTTGTTCATGTCTCTTTTTTGTTATGTACCTGTTGTTTTGTCATATTTTATTCCATGTTTTATCATATCACATGTCTGTCATTTTCTTTTTATACACTTTTCTAGTTGTTCTTGTCAGTGCCTCGTATGTAATATTACATGTTTCCCCTCTCGATCGTTAGTATGTACCGTACTACGATAGAGACTTTATACATTATCTATTTATCCTTTCTCGATCTTTAGTACGCACCGTGCTGCGATAGAGACTCTATATAGGACTTGGTCCCTAAATCCTTGTCATGTTATTAGTACCTAGCTATTGATCACTCTCGATTGTTCGCACGCACCGTGCTGCGATATGGACTTTATATAGATAGTTAGCATGCCCCGTGTTACTGTCTATAGGATCGTTAGCTCGTGCCGTGTTGCGGTTTTACTCGACATTACCTTATAGCCATGACTAGTAGCATTACTCTTACTCATGTGTCATCTCTTGTATGTTTATTGTCTTTATTTCATTACCCTTCCACTGTACGTTATTTACTGTTATTAGAGGTATGTTTATATGTATCTTGCTAGTCTCCTGAGGACCTGGTAATCTCTCCAGGTATTAGATGAAGGTAAGATACATTGATGGATGATGGTTGCTACACCAAGACAGGTATATTTAGTCGATGTTGTTATTATTCTCTTCCTTATTTATATTTTGTCCTATATTTGACTCATGTTGTTATTATAGCCTAGTCTTTTACAAGCTTCATCTTTCTTCTAGCTTGTTCATGATAAATGTATTATTGGGGATCCACTCTAATACATTTATTTATTCTATAATCAGTGTATTACGGTCTGATCAACCTTAGTGCACTTGATTCGTTATTGTTATCATTATTTATTGGATTGAGATATAGTTGATTTAGAACAACAAGACAGCTTATACGAACTCGATCTGGGCTAGAGTCCTCTCGATACGTAGCTGGCATATATACAATCTCCTAGTCCTACGTATTTTGGGACTGGGGCGTTACAAGTTCTCCTTTAGTATAGGATAACATTGGTGAGAAACAGATGCTTGGTCTTGAAATAATTGCTCAGGCAGTTGGGGTAGTCAGAAAAATTATAGAGCATCTCATAGTAGCTCAGGATCGCAAGTGTCATTGGGAAGATCAGCATAGGCGTCATCTTGGACCATGTATTTCTTTGAATTTTGCCTATTTGTGAAGTTATCATATTTGAAGTAAGGGAAAAGCTTAATCCAAGATTTATTGGATTATTCGATATTCTAGAGCGAGTAGGGGATGTTTCCTACCGTCGACGTTATGCGAGGTACATGAAGTGTTTCATGTATCTTAGTTGCGTCGGTATGTTCAAGATTCGAGCCATATCCTGATTCATTCTGACCTAGTCGTTGGTACCGAACTATCGTATGAGGAGAGTCCTATATCTATTTTGGACCGGAAGGAGAAGGTTCTCAAGAATCGGACTATCCGACTAGTTCGTATTTCTTGGGGTCATTACTCACCGGATGAGTTGACATGGGAGTGGCAGGATGATTTCCGAGCTAGTTACCCATATTTCGTTTGATGTATACTTATTCATGTACCTTGTGTCTTATCCTTAGTTTGCATGTGGTTTTTATTATCTATTGTAGTATGTTAGTTGCTTTTAATTTTTTGTTCATTATTTAACCTGGATTTAATAGTTATATGAGTTTCATGCCTTGTTCTTGATATCACAATTTTTTTGGCTTTTTTGCTTGATTTAGTGCCTTATCAAATTTCGGAGGACGAAATGTTTTAAGCATAAATTGTGAGAATCGTCACACAATATCGATTTTTGTATCCAGATATGCAAGTATTTACTGTTCATGGTATTTTCTAATTTATTATTCTCAAGAAAATACCTAATGACGTATGCGACGAATTTGTTTGTTCTGTGTTTGTGGCAACCCTAATTATCACCAGACTACCAATGACTTGTAAAATATCCGTTAACATTGCCACAGACCCGTGTTAGGACCCGTGCATAGAACGAAAAATCCTGTAATTTTTCTATAGTGGGAATTTTCCCTTCATACCAGAATTTTGTAGAATGCCGTAGGATTTTTCGACTGGGATATTTTTTATGGTGAATAATATTCGATAATCGTTATCGCCCATTGGTCTCTTGGTTCAAAAGCACCCTTTTATCCATTGGTTTTCTGGTTTTCTTTATGGATGGATTAGATTGATCGCTTTGAGTCGTGGATCGCTGATATAGCATATCTGACGATCACGATTAGTTCCCCTCGTTTATATATGAGGGACCGATAGGCAACTCTAGAGGAGGATAAATAGAGTGCAGCGGAAATATCTATCCAATTAAAATTATTCTAAGTGAAGGCAGTAACCAACCATATAAAAATATATGCAAATGAAAAACAAGTATTAAAAGATGCAGTGTTTAGATAGAAAATGCAAACACAGAGATTTTTATCATGGTTTCCCTCTGAGAGGACTAGTCCTAGCCCGAGAACTCTAGCTCGGAGTTGAAGCCACTATAGTTACAATAGTGAACACAAGCTTTGAATCTGAAGCGCTTGCAGCTCCTACAACTTGTGCTTTTATCCGAAGCGCACAATGACTTTAACAACACGAGTTTTAATCCGAAGAACTCGCGACTTCAGCAACAGAGATAAGCTTTTATAAACCAAGCTTGTACAACTCTTTACAGACTTCTAACCGAGATTGCATTTTAAACTAGATGGCTGAGGGAGTTTATCTTGGAGATGGAAAGGTTAAAGCTCAGAGATCACTCTATAGGATAAGAAAGATGAGAAGAGATGAGTAAGAATGTAAAAATCTATGTCTATTTATAAGCTTTTTGTGGACAGAGTTCGGCCAGAATTCGGGTATATATTTGAATTTTTTCAAACGTTGGGTAACACAATATCTGGTATTTCAAAATTGTTTGAATTTTCTAAGATTGCCAAGACCAAGTTCGGTTCGAGTTCGGTTACCAAGTATGGTATAGTTATTGGCATGTTTTATAATAGTTTTGGTTTGAATGGGTTGGACTTTTTCTATGTGGGCTAGTACGATGTTTGAGTGGACAAGTTGGGTATGTATTTGAGTGGACTTCAGGTACAAAGTGTGACTCTGCATACATAATTCCTAGACTCAAGAAATATAAAATTATATTTTTGACTAAGTACAACTTTCAAACACCGTAACATAGTTGAATCTTCATGTGAGTCATATTTGCGACATATCGAGATCTGGTTTAGTTAATTATCAAAATCAAGTTGACTGAGACTGAATGGGCCAACAATTTCCCCCATCTTGATAATTAACAAACTTTGAATGATATAGAAAATAACTTTGAAAGCAGAGCTCTTCTGCTACTTGTGGAGCAATTTGATACAGTAGTGCGATGAGATGTCTTATTTGCATATATTTCTCCCATGTTGTCATTTGATCGAATGGCATGCTCCTCCAAAATGAGTGGAGTAATTTGTTTGACAAGAAAACACGAGAGTTAAAGTGCACAATAATAATAAATAACTGTAAGAAATAACATTGCTTTTATTGATCCATCTACTAAGTTCAAAAACCAAAATACAATAATAAAGTGCAGTAAAATAAAGAACAGTAGAGCCATATAGACAACTTCTTATTAAGTAGTAAGATCCATCAGTCATCATCTTTAGCAGCAGGATCAATAACTCAATTAGGATCATAGAAAATATCAATAGGATCCATATATCTCAGGATGTAGTCATCCTCGATGCGATAGCCATGACGATTCAGGTTACGAATAATCGAAAATGGTCCGTCTCGGTGCTAAGGTAGAGTGTAGTGAATTTCAATCAAAGTGTTAACAGTAGCTTGTGTCTGAAGAGTCTGACGAAAGTCAAAAGCTTAGAAACGATCATCTTCCTTTTTGAAGCAGTCATGCAATAAGCTAAGGATGGAGTACACCATAGTAGGTAGTTCAGAAGTAGAAGGTAGAGATCCAACAATATTAGTATTGGAGTTGGAGTATGAATTATAAGGTAGAAATAGGGTTGGCTCATGTCGTCGAACTCGATCCAAAGGAATAGGTTCATCAGTGAATGGAAAAGAATCATACGATATGTCGAAGATAGAAAAGATAAACAGTAAATACATGGCGTAGAGTAGTGGACGCCCTTTCTTGTGACAAGTTACCATTTGAGACATGATTGTTTGTGGAAGATTGTGTAAACCCCCTAAAATTTTACTATAATTTTTTTTATTTCTAATATTCGTACCTTGAGTATGAATATGTATATATGAAGTGTTAACTATTTTTATACAAAAGTTTTATTATAAGTTTTAAATAAATATAGAAAAAAATATTTGTATACAAAAGTTTAATTATTACTTCTTTGGCGGGGAGCTGACGGCCAGGGTGTAGATTGGGATGGAGGACAGAACGTGCTTGATGAGGATCATCTTGCCGCCTGGAGATAGAGTCGCATTGTGCCATCCCTCGATCTTCTTCCTAGTCTTGTTAACAAGCCCACCAAAGATGCCTGAATTTGATCTACCATATACCAACGGGCAGCCCAGGTATGTGAACGGAGGGTATGCGATGGTGAAAGAGGTAAGGTTGGTGAGAGTGGCCGAGTAGCTCCTGTCGGCTTTTTGGTGGGTGTAGATAACACTTTTGTCGCAGTTGATCCGTTGTCCGGAGCATCTGATGTATTTATCCAGGGTGCTACAGACTACATCCACAGATCCGACGTCACCGGAGAAGAAGATGAGGATGTCGTCGGTGTAGACCAGGTGGGTGATTAGAGGGCAGCCGACGATGGTGTAAAAGTGGTGGAATCTGGGGATGTTGATCATGCCGTTAAGGTTTCTGCTGAGGCCTTCGGCGGCAATGATGAAGATGGTGGAGGATAGAGGGTCCCCTTGACGAACACCTCGGCTAGATTTGAAGAAACCGTCCGCTTGGCTATTGATGACTGTGGAGAACCATGAATGGCTAATGGATCTGTATATGATGTCTATCCATGTTTCGGAAAACCCGTAGGCCCTGAGAACCCAAATCATGAATTGCCAGTCCAAGCGATCGTAGGCCTTCTCCATATCGAGCTTGATGGCAATATTACCCCCTGGACGGGAATTTCATGCATGTTATCATTTCCTGGGTAAGGAGGATGTTATCAGTGATGTTCCTCCCTGGGACAAAGCCGCTTTGTTCTTCGGAGATAATCTTAAGGAGGATGTGGGCCATATGGGTGGCGATGACCTTGGAGATGATTTTATTGGCGAATGTGCATAAGCTGATCGGTCTGAAATCTTTGAATGTCTCCGAGTTATCTTTTTTGGGGATTAAGATGAGGTTGGATCGGGATAAGGATTTAGGATAGCACGCTCCTTGAAAGAAAGTAGTTGCGGCTTCAATCACGTCGGTCTGAATGATGTTCCAACACGACCGGAAGAAAACCCCAAAGAATCCATCTGGACCTTGAGCGCTATGTTCGTCAAGGGCCCAGACCACGGACTTAACTTCTTCCGAGGATAGAGGGGTTAGTAGCAGTTCATTATCCTACTCTTCGATTAAGGGAGGGACCTTAGCCAGGAAGCTCTCATCCTTGACGATGACCTCTTTAGTAAAAAGTTTGGAGTAGAAGTTGGCGGCAGCCGCCTGGATGCTCCGCTGATCTTTGAGTAAGCTGCGGTTATCGTCAGAGATTTGATAAAGAGTGAGTTGGTGCTTGCGTCCCCTAACGGAGTCGTAGAAAAAAGTGGAGTTTCTGTCGCCCTCGATGTCCCAAGTCAATCTGGCTTTCTTCTTCCAAAATTCTGTCTCAACTTTCAGACGGGATTTAAGGATAGCCTTGTTGAGGTTAAGCGTGGCACGGTTCTTCAAATAACAATCCGTAGCAACCCTAATCTCAGCACGAGTGACGTCATCTTTCGCTGCCTTAATTTCTTGGAAGATGTTGCCAAAGGCTAGTTTTGCTCCAAGAAGTAAGGGCGGTCCTGGTGGCCCTAAGCTTGACGGCCACTTTGATAAAGGGGTCTGGGTTGTGCGTCGAATTACAGACGGAAGCAACAATGTTTTGTAATTGAGGGTGATGTCTCCAGAAGTCCAGGAATCTGAAGGACTTTTTAATGAGGTTGGAGTTGTTGCTGACCTCAATAAGGAGAGGAGAGTGGTCGGATTCTGTAGAGTAAAGGTGGGAAAGGTTGGAGATGAGATTCATATCGGACCACCGGTTGTCAACTAGGGCATGGTCCAGGCGAGAATATTGGCGACGAGCTCCTTCTTGCATGTTGCACCAGGTGAAGGAGTTACCGGAGTAGGGAAGGGGGTGCAAGTTAGCCTGAAAAATGAAGGAGTTGAAGTCATTCATAGCTGGTTTGTGGGGAGGGCATCCCCCCGATTTTTCTTTGGTGCTTGCGATCGTGTTAAAATCCCCAAGGCATAGCCACAGGAGGCTGCAGAGGGAGCTGTGGGTGTCATAAGGGTGTTTCAGAGCTGCTTGCGCTTGACGTAGTCGTAGTTGTCGTGAACAGCGAAAAAGAGGGATCGGAAGGGAAGGGTGGGGTGTTCCACCCTGCAAGATAGCGCCTGGTCGGAGTCGAGGACGGTACCGAAGATGCATTCGTCGGAGAAGAGGATCCAGATGTCGTGACACCCAGCAATGGCGTTCGGGAAACCGAGCTGCAGTTAGATGGATTTGAGTTTTCTCTGGAGGATTTTGGGTTCGATGATAACTAAAATGTCGATCCGGTGGATTTTGATCAGGGTGATTAATCTCCTCATGGTTGGTTTATTGGCCAGCCCTCTGACGTTCCAAGTTAGGATGTTAAACATCTGCGTGCTTGCGATTGGGGGTTATGTTGAGCTTTGAGGCTGACCGTGTGGTCATGACCGAGGGCTCTTTGGTTGGGTTCTTTTTCTTCTTAGTTTGGTAGATTTTGGGGGCCCTTTGGGTTGCTGTAGTGGTGGTAGCCGTCGATTCTCGGTGACTCGATTCCTCGGTTCCTGTGACATTCTCCGGGGGGTTGACGAGTTCTGTTTCGATCTCGGCTAGGGCGCTGAGGGGGTTGTTGGGGTTCAGGAAGCCAGCATCCTTAGCTTGTCTGATCCTGGCCTCATATTCTCGGCCTAATGACTGTGCAACCTCGATCGGGAGGGGAGGTGGGTGGATCAGCAAGAGCTGGGGAGGTGGGGAGGTGGGTGGCTCAACAAGGGCAGGGTTGGTAATCAACGCCAACCTATTCTCCCCTAAAATACCCGAGTCGTCGACGGAAAGACCATCGGCGTTCTCAAAAACTTCAGCGGGCGGGGACTTGTTGGGGAGGAGGATTGATTGGTCTTCGACCTCAGAGGAGGAGCTTAGGATCTCGAATCTGTTAAGGAAGGTGATGCATGTTGGCTTGCTAGGTGCCGTTAGGGTATTTTGGTAATTGTAAAATTCTTCTGATTATTTTTAATGTATTATATTATTGGTGTTGTGATTTTGGCCTATGACAGTATAGCCTTGGTGCAACCTAGCCTAGTGTCTCACTATGACTTAGTGGCCTAGTAGCATAATTTGTAGGGTTAGTAATCCTATTCTACGGTTAGAAGCTATTGGCATATTTATTAGAGCTAGTTAGCAACTTCCCTTTAGTTAATGTTTATTTCTAGCCTTAGAAAAGAGGCCAAGCCCAACCCATAGGAAACCCTAGCCCATCTAGGTATGGCCGGCCAAACTAGGTCAAAGGATGGGGGGAGTACTTAATATCTTGTTGAGAATTCATCTCACTTTTTATTCCTTCTCTCCTGGAAACCTAGGTAAGTTTCTTCCCTTTAACTTTCTCATTTCTTCTCTTATTAAGCCCTAGTCTTTTGCATTAGGTTCTGATTACTGTTTATGAATCAATGTGGTTGAGGAAATTCAGATTTTGAGTGCATTGGGGTTTTGGAGCCGCAAGGAGGATCTATACAATTGAAGCTTTTTATAGGAATTCATCCCAATTGATAAATTCTCCAAACCTCCATAATTTTATGAACTATTCCTGTAGATGCATTCATCTAGGTGTCCCCTAGCTGTAGGATGAGTTTCGTAGGAATTTGTATTGATTGGGTGTCCGTATCAGACACGTATCAGTACAAATATGCATGTGTTTGATGAAATGACACAAAGGATTTATTGTTTATAATTTTGTAAACTAATTGATTGGATTTGTAGATCTAAGTAGGACTTATGATTTTGTATTGGACTGAGCACAAATTGCATCGCATTCGTGTCCAGAATCGGACACGAACCACAGCCCGACGCGCACGCACGCGTGCCCTGCTGTTCGGGTGGTAGTGCGCAGTGTCTGTGTCACTTGGAAACGTGAAACTTGGTGTGTAGGTTGGGGACATGACTGACATGTCAGCCCCCAAGTGCCATGTCATCTCGTTTCGTGTCGTGCTCGCAAATCGAGCCGTACGGATCTGAGCCTGTCGTGCATGCACGTGAAAGTCGACACTGATACGGCCTTCGTGTCTCATCTAGACAAGTCGTGGTGACGTGTCAGGGACTCAAACGTGTAGCCCTACACCTGGGCTAGATGTGGGCATGATCACGTGGCTCTACGTGGCCTGTGTCACGTCTACGTAGTCGAGACACGGCCGCACGAGGTGACTGAAACTGTGTTGGCTGATTTTGTGTTTTGAGAGTTTGGACACCTTCGTGTCCACTTGCTTGGACACAAACACATCCCCCTGACACGCACACATGTGGAGAACACTCTGAGCACCCTGATTTAGATTTATAATGGATTTTGAGTTTCGAATTAGGGGTTTACCCATATTTCTGATACTCGATGAACTGAAATTAAAATGTATTTTCAGAGTTTTGTTTTAAACTGTTTTAAATAGTTAAATTATGGTTAAATTGTTGATGATTAATATATATATATATATATATATATATATATATATATATATATATATATATATATATATATATATATATACATGTTTAGATGGATATTACATAGCTGGGTTTCACAGGGAATGAGGACTGGGATCAAACCTGAGTTTTGAATGGGTTGAGTGTTCAAAACCCGACTGAACTTGAAGTTCAGATTTTATATATTGCAAAACTTGATTTTGGGTTTAAGTTCATTGACTTCCTGAGATTTCTTTAGTTTAGTTGATGTTTCAGATTGTGTGGAACAATCTCAGGGTTGAGATTTAGAATCCCAGGGTTAGTTGAACTATATTCTCAAGTTTTTTTTGTTTTCATTTTCAGCTTTCTTCTTGCTTTCATTTTTAGTTTTCTTGCATTGTATTATATGTTCTCAAGTTTTAGTAATCTCGGGTTTGAACTGAGCTGATACTCAGGGTACATGACTGATGTCAAACCCAGGTTGAACTGAACTCTTTCTCAGTTTCCTTGAAATTATGAACCTTGGTTTGATACCAAAGTTTGGGTTTTGTTTTGGTTTCATGATTCTTGTAGTTCTCAGATTATTCCTTTTCCCTATTACCATTTCTTTCCCTTCACTCGCACACACACCCCACAGTACACACATACTCAAGTATAGCTCTCATATGTACATATATATATTAGAACCTATATGTCTATAGCTACCCATGTATATATATATATTTGTATATTTATATATATATATATATATATATATATATATATATATATATATAAAATATATATATATATATATATATATATATATATATATATATATATATAAAATACTTAATGTATATGTTGTGATTGTTAATAGATACAGTCTTAGGCTTAATGAGTCAGATTAGGATGGACACCTTGAGCCTAAATTGGCCTAGTTGATTATCAAGTCGACCAAGTTGACAAAAGTCAACTTTAAGTCAAACTTGATGCAAATCAACTCAAATGAGTCTAAAATGACTAGATAAGTTGTGTTTGACCTAAAATTTGGTAGATAGACTAGTTGACCTATGGTTGACCAGGTTTGACCATAGTTGACCAGGTTTGACTAGAGTTGACCAAGGTTGACTTTGACCTAGAAGGACCTAAAATTATTTAGAGTGCATTGTAGACTCTTCTTATTTCATGTTAGACATGTTGTGACCTGTGTTGCTCTAAAATAGGACTTAGATACTCCAGCTCAGACTCATATTCTCATCAGATAGCCATGATATCAGACGAGTACATTCTCTGACCGTTTCATACTTGTTAGGAATTATATTCTTGTCATAGTTTAATTTACTTGATGCTGACACGACATTATCCTGGATTAGTACTATATGGATCTTTACATGAGATGTTATCCCCCTTGGGTGCATCGAATACATCGTGTCAAGTACTTTTCACGAACATCATATATTCTGTGGACTCTTATTATTCATGTATACTCATGTGCTCTCATGATCTCATGAGCTTCATGTATAAACTATCATGTACAATAACATAACCTGTTTAGAACCTTGTGTATTGATTGGGGCATGGGAGAGTAGAAATAGTCATGTGAACAATTCCAAAGTAGTGTAATAATGTGCAAACTCTTTAGTGTAATCATGTGCAAATCAAACCGTTCACATGTCTATCTTGTACGCCAAATCACATAGTCAGTTACAGTTATCTATTATTATATATAGATAGACTCGTTTATCAGTTTTCACTCTTTCCTTTATATTTATTTCTTACAGCTTTTCATGTATCTTAGCCCATCACATGCTTTATATTTTCTATCAAGATATGAACTGCGTGAGATGTATTGTGCTCGTTCTCGTCCTGATTGGACTGTTGAAAATATTACAGGTGATGAGGAGGAGTTCTGTCCTACGTATTACGGCACAGGCTTAGATGACACCGGTGACTTGGACCCCCAGGAGGATCCTACAGTTGCTGAGGACTTGCCTATTGTCTAGATTAGATTTCTAGACTAGTTTCTCATTATTGTCTTACTTATGTACTTTCAGTTCTAGATATTGATAGATGTTGTATATTCATATTTTGTTCTCATTGTAGTTTTTTGGAGATTACTCTTTTATCTTTATTTCATCTTCTCTTTATTTCACCTTAGATGCTGTGATTGAGTTGTACCTTTATATTGTTCTCCCTTTTGGAGTGTATATCATTATACAGGTTTGGTTATTGTTAGATATTGTGACCTAGGACAGCGTTCTACCACCGATACTACGGCTTAGGCGGGACGTATCCACTTCTCCTGCCCTTACACTGGGTGCGGGTCGTGACAGGTGCCGTGCAAATGTCCGACGTTGAGGGAGCGCGAGGGCTGGGGGAGCAGTCGCTTTCTGCAACTTAAGAGTAGTAGTTGGGGAGGGGAAGGATAGGGGCTGGGGTGGGGAGCTGGGTCGCCCTCGGAGATTAAGTTTTTTGTGGTGTTTTTTTCCTGAGCTCCTGGTGGGCTTTGAAGCAATGCTTCGAGAGGTGGCCTCTGATCTGACAGTGCTTGCAGAAACTAATGATGTTGTCGTACTCAAGCGTCTGGAGGTGTGTCCGTCCCCCTAACTTGAGCTGAATGAGCGAGGGGGGTGAAAGGATAGGTCGATCTCTACGTAAATCTTACCATAGTTACCTTTGGAGAGATTGCGTGTTTCATCGGCGATGGCTACCAGGGTCCCAAAGGAACTGGCAATTCTCTTGAGTGCTGCGGGAGTGAAGCAGACAAGGGGAAGGTTCGGCAAGGTAATCCACGTCGAGATAATCTTTGAGTCGACATTGGGGTTAAAACTGGCGGACCATTTAGCGGTCTTCACGCTGAGAGAACTGATGTAGGTGGTACCCTTAGCCCATACCAAGCAACAGTCAGGGTCAGAGGAGAGGTAGAGAAGAAAGTGTTTTAAGTCCAATGGTGCGACTTTGTATGCTGCTGGGAGACCCCAGCCTGCGATGACTTCTTTTACGAAGGGCAGTTTTGGGCATCCGGACTGGAATTTCAGCACAAAGGTCTTCGAGAATGATGAGGATAATGAAGAAATTTCGTCGGAGGAGAACGACACTCTGATGGTTTGAACTTCGGGAGGGGTAGTGAACTCGATCTCTGGAAGGACGAGTTCCTTCTCTACTGGGGGCAACTGCGCAATACGGTCCGGCCGTAATATCTCAACGAAAGAGGGGGCGGTGGATGTCGTCGATGAGCGACAGGGAGGGGGTGACGAATACTGCCTGGGCGGGGAGAGGTGACGGTTGTTGGATGGAGCGAAAACTGTGTCGCTAGCCGAGGGGGTACCACCGGGCTGCGAACGACGCCTGTCGGGTCCCCCCAGGTTGGGCGCTGTGAGCCTTTGACCCGAAATCCCCATTTTGGTATTATTATTATTATTATTTTCTTATTTATAAATATATAGATATATTTGGGCAAACACGTGTATATATATGTAATATATATTAAGTCTTTGTAAATAAATAAGCATGGGAGGGGAGTTCTGCAAATATACAATTTGCGAGGGCTTGATTGCAAAATCCTATAATTCAAATCTTTAAACCAATCTTTCAGCACTGCCCCCAGTTCAAATTCGTAGACTTAAAGATCAAACCAAATTCTTCTTATTCTCTTCTACTTTGATCGATATATACGGAGGGATTAGTAGTCGACCCCTGTTTTCGTGGATGAGCTCAAACCTAAATACAAACCCATCCAAATCCTTTAGATAGAGCATATAGAAATTCAAATATTGGATTTCGGCCAACCCTTTAAACCCCTGTAGTTGATTCCGTCCAGAATTCAAATAGGATCTAATCCAATCCTATTAGCAAATCGATCTTATCCAAGTTCTCCTATATATATGACAGGATTCCCGAACCCTAAGGTTTCCCATCTCCCAGAAATTTTGATTGCCTAGGAAGGTTCAGCTAGCAGTCGAAAAGCCCGAGTGGAGTTTTGATTTCTCATATAACAGGTAATCCATTAACTTCTTGTTTTGATCACCAACTGTATGAGGAATTGCCATAAGAAAAACTATAGAGCATAGAGGGGGTATTAGGAGTTGGAGGAAATAGAATTTCTGCATAGGAGTACTGGTGTCAAGAACAATATGCGAACACGGGCATCTGTTTATGACAGGTAGGGTAAATCCCAGGGGTAGTATCTATATACAGGGCTGTTGATATCGAACAATACAAGATCAGTAGCAATCGTGTACATGGGTTTGTATGAAAGAACCCATGTACTGGAGGTTGGTACTTAGGTCAGACCTTGTAAGGATTTATTAGCAGAATATCGTGTATCAATCTCTGTATGTGCATCTTTGTTCAAGTGCAGGGACTTACTAGCAGGTACGTATGTGTCATAAGGGGAAATACCTAGTATCAGGGCTTGGTAAAGACAGTAGGATTGGCGTATCCTGTGGTTATTCTATTTTTCTGTTTTTGATTGCTCATCCACTATTGGTTCCTATTTAATTATTCAGTCCACATTAATCTTGAAGTATCAGCCCCCTACATATGGCCTATATTCAGACCTTCCCTAAATAAAATTTTTGTCCTTGAAACTTGTAAAGAACAGTTGATGGTTTGATGGCTCGAGTATACATCTATGTATTGTTCTGATGTCAAGTTCATTCCTGTAGGGGTGTCCAGTATAGGACACTCCTTGTGTTCAGTCATGCTCATATGTTCAATACTCAACTGAGTATGTTTCTTGCTTATTACATTATCCATTTCACTTTTGTTTCAGACTTCCCTAAGTTAAGTAACTTAACTCACATCATATATATTCTGCAAATAGGATTAGTGAGTATCAGATATTTGTATCTGTCCTGCATATCAAATTCTAACTGCCCTGCCATTCATTCAGTGCATTTATTCATTCAGTTCCTTAGTTATGTCCTTCATTTGAGTTCAGACAATTGCTATGAGTATAGGTGTATCCCTATTTGTTCAGTCACTTACATTGCAGGTATCAGACCCTTGATGTTCTGACCACTTCCTATTTTTGTACTTGCCCTTGGTGTGTTGATCAAACCCTCTTATCGTGTATCAATTATACTTCCAAATTACATTAAATTCAGGTTTGAATACTTGTCCCTTCATTGCCATACTGACCTGACCTAGAATATGGCTCTGTCCTGCATATTATCCATGTGCAGTCTCATCTATTTAAGTGTCAGACTTGTACATCTTACTAAATGTTCTGTTTACTATATGGATTAGAGTAGGCTATTTCATGAAAACCCAGTACCTTGTTTGATATTGCCTACATTCATTGATCTGTCCAGATCCTTCACTGTAACTATCTATCCAATATAATGTCCTATATTTACCCTTGTCCCTCCTAAATTAGTTTGGCATCAATTGGAACACCTTAGTATCAATCCTCAAATCCACATCGGCTCTGCCTGCATTTGAACAGCATGTTCTAGTGCTAAATTGGATAGAGTATCATGCACTTCTCAACTGACTGATGCTCTATGGTATTAGTCTACTAATGCACTTGTATCAGAACACCTCATTAGTATATCAGTACTCATATTCCCATATCTTCATATCTGTCAACACTTAATACTCTCTGATATTTCAAGTATTAACCTGCATATACATAACTCACTACATTCATTTTTGCATCTGTCCTTATCTGAACAAGAGTGGTACATGCTAGTCTATTGCTCCTTTGGACATCAGATATTCATTGGTCCTGTTATATCTTCTAATTGGACATACCTCTTATCAGCAGGCCAATTTGGCTCCTGCAGGGCTGAAAGGGGGTTTAGGTGGTGGCTATGACACATATTGGCTAGTACACTTAGCCATAGGAAGCCTGCCCTGTGCAGAACATGATGTTTTTGTGTGTAGTGTGTGTCAGTTTAGTGCAGGGGAGGGGGTGTTGTAAGGATGGGAAGGTAAAACATGTGTAAGAAAGATTAAATGGAACTCCAGTATTGAGAGGAGAAATTGTGTCTTGAGTGGTGTGGTAAAACTGACTGTTAATATTCAAAATAGGGTGTTTAGGCTATTTGAACCTGTAAGGGGTAAATCAAAACCAAAGTATCAGGCAAGGAAGGACTATGGCAGAAGTATATTAGTCCCTATATAAAGTACCTTAAGTTCAAGGGTGAAATAAACATAGAAGATATCTGGTATTAATGGTCATGAAACACTATCACTAGTTTATACCTAAACGAACACTAGATACTTATGTAACAGAGGGGAAATAAGAATATCAGGGAATGTGAACTTATACCAAGTAGGAGTGTGCTTGGTAAGCCTGTCATAAGGAGGGTAGATTTGTACAACGAGTATTGATAGGCTAGATAACAGGGGGTTAAGTAAGGACTATTGGATACTAGTGGATAGGTTAATAAGAGAATTAGTAGGCTCCAAGTAGTAGTCAGTAGGAGGAAGAAGGGATGGACAACCTAGCTAGAGAATAAGATAGTTTGCTAATTTCTTCCATTACCTTATTGACACAGTAAATTTATAAACAGGTTCATTTGACTCTTGACTCGACACTTGGCCGTGCCAACAGCTCAGGACCGCAGGCAAGTATACCTTGCCTTTCGTTACAGCTTTATTTATATGCTTATCTGCTTTCATTATTCAGTTGGTTGCTGACTTGTGCTTCATTATTGCTCACAGTTAGCCTTGTAGCTTTATTGGACATGCTTTTCACTTGTACTGGTTTGGGTTGTATCATAGGACAATCACGTTATAAATTGAACTGCTATTTTCCTTATTTTTTGTTTACAACCTGTGAGTCCACACACGGGACGAGGGTTGTCCGTTGCACCTGCAAGTCCACACACGGGGCGAGGGTGACTTGTCTTGAAACTGACCTGCGAGTCCACATTCGGGGTGAGGGTTGGTATTACATTGATTCTCTTGTTTACATGTTTTCTAGCAGTTCATTTATACGTAGTTGTTCATACATTCATGTCTCGCGATTGTTTAGCTTTTCTTGCTTATATCCTGGATTTCTTTCATGCATGTTAAACTGTTAGAAAGGCTTGTATAGTATGTATTTTGCTAGTCCTCTGAAGACCTGATGATCTCTTCAGGTTTAGCCGAGTATTGAGCCAGGTGCACGCGAGCAGGTTTGAGCCATCATTGGACCACGGTGCCACTGCAAACGAGGATACTTGATGATTAATAGTTTGACTCAGTTATTTCCATTTCATGTACTATTTTATTCTATCTACTGGTAGTGGATTTGTGTCTACCGGACGTAACCTGGATTCATGATGAGCTTGTTACTTCATTTTATATATTAGCATTCTATATTCAGTTGATTGTGTCATATTTCCGTGGATGAGATCTAGACTACCTTGTCAGATTCTGTGACTTGTTTATGTAATAGACAGCGTACTACCGCCGACACTGTGGCGTAGGCTGGAGTTCGACACGTCTCTGTAGAAGCATGGAAAATATCAGAATAATGGTCCATGCGGCTCCGGATACGAAGCCCATACGGCTCATATGGGAGCTGTCTTATACAGTTCAAAGGAAGACTCTCCGTCTCATGCGGCTCGAGAGTGTATGCGGTTCAGCAGGAATATGCGGCTCGATCGATGCCACGTGTCCCCCTGTGATCCTTCCCTACAGCTGGCCCTTTGAATAGTGGCCTCATTTAATGCTCTGACACGATTTGACGACTGTGGCGGCTCTGGCATAAAGTGTCATAATGGCTCTGCCATAATGACAGACGCTTTGGGAAAGGAAGAAGATCTCTGACCCAATCCGTCAGAAATCCTAGGTTGCCACGTGGCAAATCTCATGCGGCTTAAAGAGAGAACAGCTTCATGCGGCTCACTGAGAAGTCACCCTACATGACTAGCAGAAATCAGCCATATACGGCCCACTGAGAGCTCAGCCCCTGCGGCTCAATACAACGCTAGCTCATGCGGCTCGCAAAGACTATGCATATGCGGCTCATTGAGAGTTCGTTCCCTGCGGTTCGATAAAACATTGTCCCATGCGGCTCACGAGGAGTATCTCCCTGTGGTTCAAGTGTCGCCCATCCTATACAGCTCTGGCAGGACCCATAATTAAAACACGTGGCATCGAATCGATCAAGGATCTAACCGAATCCCAACAAGTATATTTGACATCATCGTCATAATTACTAAGATCAGGGCATATCATTTATCATCAAGCCAATGGGACACGTGGCGAGCAATCGGGCGTTGGTATAATCAATGATAAAGATTTAAAGCAATCAGCATTAATTGCTCACAAGATTCGGTGCTATCCTCATTAATGGCCGAGATTCATTGTAATCAGGAGCAAGGGTTCAGATAGACTGAAGGAGCACCGACATTCCAAACAAATGATCATTAGCAAACCCTAATGATCATACCCCACTCTTATAAATAACCAGCATTATTTCTTTGCACAAGGACCGGCAACAAAAGAATAAAAATATACAGAGTCAGAGAGAGAATACACAGAGAGAGAGAGAGAAGCCAGGAGAGCAACAGAGGAGCAAAAAGAGCACTTCTTCGTCAACGCCAACCATCTTTTCACAAGGAGACAAGGCTGCATACCGATCGTCCAAGGAGTAAGGCAGGGCTGCCGTCGCCTTCCCGAGCCTCTATCGTCACCCCCAGAATCTAAAATAAATAATTGTACTTAGATTGTTGTACCTAGGTTTTCGTTCCTAGGCTTTCTTTGTACAAGCGAGTTTATATTGTGAGTCTAAGTTCAGTCCTCCGATAATTGTTCTGTACTTTTACAATCAATGGCAAACACGATGGCGACTCTACTGGAGACTAACTTTTCCACGGCTGAGGAGTTGGTGACGCAATCGGATGCAGCCAAACTTGGCTCCACGCAGCAAAAGATGGTCGTCCGCTTCGACCAACAAGCGTTTGAAGAGATGCTCTCCGAAGAAAGCGCTGGTCCGGTCCAGAAGCGCACCCGCACGACAAAGGCTCACAGAGAGTAGAGGCCAAAATCATTTGCTCCTCCCCAAGCCCCCGACGGTGTACCCTCTGTTGCTCAAGACGGTGAGAAGGACTCTTCTGCGGCCCCACTTCAGACCGTAGACAACTCTGCTGTCTCCAAGTCCGGCAGAAGAAAACACTATGATGTTGGACTTGCAGAGGCAAAGAGGAACTCTACGCGAACTGAGCCGCATAGGGGTGCTCGCCGAGTGAAAAAGGCTCATGCGACTACATCCGCTAGCCGCATGGACAAAGCCCATGCGGCCACAGTCGCTAGCCGCATGAAGAAGAATCAGGCGGTCACATCTGGCAGCCGCATAGTTTATCCAGCTACAGTCGCCAATCACATGGATGAAACACATGAGGCTACATGAGGCAGCCGCTTGAAGAAAACCCATGCGGCCACTATTGCCAACCGCATACGGCCAGCCTGCACGGTCGTGACTCCTAGCCGCCCAAAGACTACTCATCCGACAATAGAAGATGATCGCATGCAGACAGCCTGCACGGTACCCAACTCTAGCAGCATAGCGTCCGTTCCACGCTTCTCTCGATCGGTCTTCGACCGTCTCTCATACGGTCCCGACCCTGATAATACTCTGTATGATAAGCCAGACTCTGTGGCATTTAACTTGGACTCCTCCTATTACTCACCCACCGGTGCTAAAGGAAGGAAGTCTAGGGCAGCGCGGGCTCATCGAGCCCAGTCAGCTGTCCTAACCTCTGACTAACGGAGCGTCCCGTTGACTATCACACGGGCCTCGGATGGAAAGTTGTATACAACTGCTCAAGTCCAGTCCCCAGCGGCAAACAGACAGAGTGGTTCCTCTGACCTGCGAGAGACGACCCTCCACAAACGCAAGGAAAGAGGAGTGTCGGTGTGCAAGGAGTCCTCGCTTGGACATCGTTGCACCCAAATCATCGTTAATTACTGCTGCAACAACGCGACAATGACGGAAGTTCGGCCATCCGTCTTCCAAAGGCTACAGCATCTAAACTCAGAAGATGAGGCACCTCCTGTTGTCTCCTACAACTCTGCTCAAAAAGTTCCCGCCGAAGAGAGGAAGAAGAAAATGAGCATCTCCAGTCCGAAGATATCAACCACTACAACTAAGAAACTGTCGTCTAAACGGTTGTCCTCCACTGGTGTGTTCCAACACACCCGTTCAAAGACGAAATTTACCACGATAGGAAATTTATCATCCACATCACTGGGGGTGGAAGGAGCTGGGGGTAGCACTCCTCCGAACATCCACAACAATCCGATGTTCCAAGGAATCGAGTCCGCACAAACAACTCTTCCATCAGGAGCAACGGACGCTGATGCCCCCGAGGACATCCGTAACTCTCAAGACAAGGCAAGCTCTGAAGCTGGGGATACCATTCCCTCCGAGTTCGAGCCCGAAGAGAACATTCCCACATATCCCGATGACTTCTCGGTACATGGGTACGACTCAGAGGGCACATCCTCCACCGTTCCTTCCATCACTCCTCACGTAAGAACGGTGTTTATGGCGGACAGCGATCAAGGTGGTTCCAACGATCGCCAGCGCATCGACAGTCTCGAAGCCATATTACTTGCTTTGGTCAAGTCTGTAGACGAGATTAAAGCGGCCCTGTCCACTCTACAAGGAGGAGCGCCTGGTCAAACAAACACGGGCCCCGCGGTCAATATAGATTCGAACTCAGCGGCACCAAACCCGGGCAATAATCCTCCCGAAATAACAGCCCCCGCCGCGACAGATGAGACCCGAGAAGTAAGAAGAGAGGTTCAGGAGCTCCGTGCCATGTTTTATGCCCGAGAAAACGCTCAAGATCTCAGAATACGGCAACCATACCCTGCTGAGTGGAGGGATGTTCCATTCCCACCAAGATATAAGCCGTTCAACATCAACCCATATGATGGCAAAACTTCAGCAAGTCGGTACATCACTTACTTTGAGGTCACCACCGACCATCTGCCCCATGAGGATGCGATCCTCACACGGTTATTCATTGGAGCATTGGAAGGAGTCGCCTTTGATTGGTACCGCAATCTACCGGACAACTGCATCCATTCCTTCGCCGGCTTCAAGCGCATGTTCTTGGAACGGTTCTATGAAGTAGGACAAGACGTCACTATGTCCACTCTCATGGACGTCGTCCAAGGGGAGAAGGAGCTAACAAGGAACTACATCGAGCGGTTCCGCTAGACCACCATGAAGCTGCCTTCCGGGAATCCGGATTCTTCTTTGATCGAAATCTGCCAAAAGAGACTGCTTCCAACGATCAGTCTCTGGATGGGCGAGAGTCAATTCAAAGATTGGAAGGCATTCATCATCAGCGCCACAAGCGCTGAAGAACGACTGAAGAAGGCCCGCCGACTGGGGTTGCACATCTCAGAAGGGGAAAATAAGGGCAAGCGTCTCAACAACGATAATGGGGGTAACCCCTCCAACAATCGGGACAGCAAGGGAAAACAGGCTATGGTGGCCGACACGGCCCAGAAGCCCGAGCCACAGCCAGCAGACAAGCAATGGCCTCAGATCACTTACTCTTTCGAAGACGGCCACGTCAAGCCTATCTTAGACATGCTTATACAAGGAGGTAGAATTCAGCTTCCTCCACCAAGACGGGAGCCTCGGCCGGCTGATTTGGAGAACCGAAAGTTCTGCCATTACCACTGTTATGTACACCACGCTACACATGACTACTACCAACTAAAATGGTACATCCAAAGTCTCATCGATTCGAACACTCTGGCTATCGACTTCGAAGAGGTAACCGTAGCAGCCAATATGGTGTCCGTACAATTCGGCAACTTCCCTCCAACGGAGACCCAAGACGGGGTAATTTTCGTCCCTCTCGCGACAATGGAGATTACCAATCTTCCTCCGTCCCGAGAACAAGCTGCTGGTCTAGTACCTCTCACCACCTCAAGAGGAGAGGTCATGTGGGTCCATCCAGACTTGGTGTCAGAAGTAACTCGGCCCACACCATCTCCCACCAACAAAAAGAGTAGAAAAATCAAGACCTGCCGCACAATTTCAGCAGACAACGAGGAAGCTACAGCCGTCGTCACGCGGTCCGGAGCGCAATCCCAACCAGTGGTTGATAGTCCAGCTGAAAATCATCAACCCACTGCAACTGATGCTCTGGGACCGGCTCAGCCTTCGACGACCGACAAGCCTAGGCCGAAGGAGACTCGCTTCGACAAATCTCTCCGAAAGGACGCAGTCCAAGGGCTAGAGAGGCCCTACAACTTTGACATCTTAGTACAATTGGCTAACACTTCGGCCAAATTATCATTATATGAACTCCTGAGGCTCTCCAAAGACGTTCGTATTGCATTGAGCGAAGCACGCCAAAATGCCGATGCCTATCTCGCTCAATCTAACCTCACTGGGGGAACTCAACCATGGATCTCCAAGATAGTGCCTGCACGGAAGCAATACCCAACATCGTCTTCACTCCGCAGGACATGCTCATCAAAACCAACCTACATGATCGCCCGCTATACTACACGGGATACATCGGCGACGTGAAGGTGGATCGGATGCACATTGATCCTGGCTCTTCCATAAGCATCATCCCGAAAGGTCTGCTACATCATCTCCGCATCCCAATACATCGCCTAACACCTACAAGCACCGCCATCAGCAGTTTCAATTCGGGCAGGAGCTACCCTATCGGGAAGATTCGTCTGAAGTGTCAGATTGGCGATCTCCAATCCGAAGTCACCTGCTATGTCATAGATGCAGACACTTCTTACAACATCCTCTTAGGGCGCCCATGGATACACGATTATATGATCGTGCCTTCCACGCTACACCAGTACTTCAAATATGTCGACAAACACGGCTTCGTGAAGACAGAGTTTGCTGACATCGATCCCTTCAAAGGGATCGAATCTTACTACTCGGACTCCTGTTTATACGAAAAGTCGAAAAGGCACCTGGATGAAGGAGATGCACAAGCTCATACTGAGACAGCCACGGGATCAGAAGGACCCCTGACGATCCACCTCCAAGCTCGTAAACCGGGCAAGTCTGTACCCCTCACCGCCACTCTGCGGAAGGACGCGATCAGCCTCTCGGCGCAAGAGGAGCAGATGACAATCCGGCTGTCGAGATCCGACCAAGTGCCGAGACCCACAACGGAGCCACTAACAATCAGGTTACCAAGAGTCAGTCAACCACAAACCGGGAAGCTCAACCCCTCGGACAGGCCATTGACAATACACCTTCCCAAGAAAGGTTGTCGCCTCGATGCAAGGTCTGACACTTCCAGCGAACCAGCCACTCCTCGCTCCACATCGAACGCCAAACTGGGGGTCGTCAGTCTGCCAACGAATCCACGCTCTGCTCCATCAACTGGACCACTGACGATCAAGCTTCCTAGGTCGTCCTCTCAGTCTTCGTTCACACAGGGGGTAGCCGAAGAGGAACCGGAGCTAGCTAAGTATGTGGCTGCCCACACTGATGTCCCCTCCGTCGATGATGTAATCCCCCTAGAAAAGATACCTTACTTCATCAATAAAGGGTTATCTTTGAACTACATCAAGCTCAATAAGCTATGTACGATGTATGCTATGGAACACGGCATAGGCGCTCACCTACACACACAGGTGACAAATGTGTACACCGCAATCCAGCTTACTCCAGTAGAAGACGCCTACCGAATACACAAGGGAGGGGATCAGCCAGTCATCTTCGGCTGGACGAACAACCCTCATCCCCGTACCATAGAAGAAGACGACCTCGGGTCAGATGCCAGAAGACTGCCTCTGTATCTCTATAGCCCTCGATCCAAATATCTCATGCAGAAACAGGGGTATGATCTAGAGACTACGTCAGGATTGAACTATGACACTGGGCGACGATTACCTTTGAAGCCGCCAGCCCCGGCGGGCAAACCATGGAACTACTATAACAAAACTCGATGCGGGTTAGGGTATGTAACGCCTACTACGACCCCGAAAAGTTCAGATGAAGAATGCGACTGGCAGTCGCATTCAACCGGATCGCCAACTTCCGACTCAGATACCAGCATCGGAGATGTGTTCAGACAAGTCATGTCAGTCAACATGACGTTCGCCGACGCTTACGAGGAAGACGAAGACATCCCCGAAATCCTTGAGCTAGAGCCATGGGCCTAGCAATTAGACGCGTAATGGAAAAAGCGATTCGAAGTGAGAGAACCTCCTACTGAAGATAAGGTCATACAAGTGGATCTCGGCGGCGAATCTTCTCCAAAACTGATCTTCATCAGTGAAAACCTAACCAACGAAGAATGGGAGTCGCTGTTAGAACTTGTCAGGGAGTACATTGATGTGTTCGCCTGGAGCTATGAAGACATGCCAGGGTTAAATCTTGACATCGCTCTTCATAAACTCAATATTCGGCCAGATGCGAAGCCAGTCAAACAACAACAGCGACGCTTCCTCCCAAGCATCATGGACGCGATCGAAGCTGAAGTCAACAAACTAATAGCCAGCGGCTTCATTCGTGAGGAGCAACATCCTGATTGGGTCGCCAATATAGTACCTGTCCTCAAGAAGAATGGGAAAATTCGAATCTGCATCGACTTTCGTAATCTGAACGAGGCATGCCCCAAAGATGAATTCCCCCTTCCTATCACAGACATCATGATCGACAATACCTGCGGCTTTGAGCGCATGTCATTCATGGATGGCTTCTCGGGATACAACCAAATCAAGATGTCTCCCGACGACGAAAAGCATACATCATTCCGAACACCGATTGGCACGTACTGCTACACAGTCATGCCTTTCGGTTTAAAGAATGCTGGCGCCACATATCAAAGAGCTATGATCATCATCTTCAGAGACCACTTACGCAAGACGGTGGAGTGCTATGTTGATGATATAGCCGTCAAGAGCCGTAGCAAAGGAGACCATCTGCAGGATCTAAGGACGGTATTCGACCTAATACGGACGCACAATTTGAAGATGAACCCTACGAAGTCCTTCCTGGGCGTATCTAGCGGGAAGTTCTTAGGCTTCATCATCACTGCAAAGGGTATCCATGTAGACCCCGAGAAGACAAAAGCAATCATGGAGATGGGTCCCCCGAGAAATCTTCGCGAACTCAGAGGCCTTCAGGGAAGGCTAGCTTACATCAGAAGGTTCATTTCCAACCTCTCCGGGTGATGCTGGCCATTTACGCACGTCATGAAGAAAGGAGTCTCATTCGTATGGGACGAAGAATGCCAGCGTGCTTTCGATAGCATCAAAGAATATCTGTCAAATCCTCCGATCTTGGTAGCTCTAGTCCCTGGAAAACCATTTCTGCTCTATGTACGAGCAATGGAACACTCCTTCGGTGCTCTGCTGGCACAGAATAACGATGCAGGCCATGAACAGGCCATATATTACTTCAGCCGAATGATGATTGGACCAGAGCACCGATACACCGCTGTGGAGAAGGAATGCCTCGCTCTGGTGTTCGCCATTCAGAAAACGCGGTACTATGTCATCGGACAAACGATACATGTGATCTCACGAGTTAACCCTCTCACGGTCCTCATGACTAAACCAGGGGCACTCAGCTCTCGCCTCGCTACATGGGCAATATTGCTGTCCCCTTATCACATGATCTTCGTCCCCCAAAAGGCAGTCAAAGGTCAAGCCCTGGCAGATTTCTTGGCAGCCTACCCAGGCTCGAAGTCCTCCAGGATATACGAAGAGATACCAGATGAGGTCGCCGACTCGCATACAACCTCCCACGAAAATATATGGCGAATGTTCTTCGACGGCGCTTCGAGGACCGGACCTAAAGGCAATATAGTCGTCGGAGTCGGAGTAGTACTAATCTCTCCTTCCGGATTGGTGATTAACCGCGCTTATTCCCTCACTGAACCCTGTTCTAACAATGTGGCCGAGTACAACGCTCTGGTCATTGGCCTCCAACTTGCAAGAGAGCTGGGGGTAGAATACCTTGAAGCGTACGACGATTCCCAACTAATCGTCAATCAGATCCGGGGTTCGTACGAGGTATGCCATGAAGACATGATCCCTTATCATCAAATAGCGATCAATATCATCTCGACATTTGAGGGGTTCTTCATCGAGCACGTCCCCAGACTCCGAAATATTGAAGCCGATGCCCTAGCTGGTCTCGCCGCTTCCCTAGCAGTTCCGAATTATGATCGGCAATCAGTGGAAGTGATAGGCCATGAACTGGTCTGTCCCAAAAACAATGTGCATTTCGTCGTAAGTTATTCCGCACAGACGATCGATGATGCCCCAGATTGGAGACAACCATTCATCGACTTCGTCGTCTACAACATCCTGCCTGAGAACCCAAAGAAAGCTACTTCCATCAGAAGGCGTTCCCTCAGATTCTTCTACGATACAGAGACGAAAATGCTGTATCGCCGCTCCTACGACGGATTACTGTTTCAGTGTCTGTCAAACGCAGAAGCCGTACGAGAAGCCCATGACGGTATTTGTGGGGCCCACCAGCCCGGCCCGAAACTGTAAGACCGTCTTCGCCGAATGGGCTACTATTGGCCCACAATGGTGGCAGACGTAATAGATTATGCTAGAAAGTGTAAAGCTTGCCAAGTCCATGCGGACTTCATCCACCAACCCTCCGAATTTTTACATCCGACAGTGGCGTCCTAGCCATTCGAAGTATGAGGAATGGATATCATTGGTCCAATCACCCCACCTTCCTCCCGAGGACATCGCTTCATACTTGCGATCACTGATTACTTCTCTAAATGGGCGGAAGCTGTCCCACTCGCAGAAGTTAAGACTTTAAACGTGATCAGCTTCCTTAAACACCACGTCATCTACCGCTTTGGATTGCCCCGAAGGATCATCCATGATAATGGTCCGCAGTTTACAAGCCACGCATTCTATCGGTTTTGCGATAAGCACCGTATTCAGAATATCACCTCGACGTCGTACAACCCGGCAGCAAATGGGTTAGCAGAGGCGTTCAACAAAACAATCATCAAACTTCTCAAGAAGTTTGTCTTCTCCAACAAACGTGACTGGAACGACAAGCTCGGCGAGTGCTTATGGGCTTATCGCACCACGGTCCGAACAGCCACCGGAAATACACCATTCTTCCTGGTATACGGAAGTGAGGCAGTCCTCCCCTTGGAGACACAGATCCCCTCACTACGTGTCGCCCTCACACACCAATTGACAACCGATGATAACTACCGACGTCGATTGCAAGAGTTAGAGGCCTTAGATGAAAAGCTCCTCCTAGGTCAGCAAAGGATAGAGCTATACCAAGCACGCATCTCAGGAGCCTTCAACAAGAAGGTCAAAATCAGAACATTCCAGGTAGGCGATCTCGTCTTGGCAGTCCGGAGGCCAATGGTCATGACTCACAAGACCGCCGGTAAATTCCAGCCAAAGTGGGAGGGTCTGTTTATCATTGAGACGGTATTCTCCAACGGTGCTTACCGCCTTGCAAAGCAAAATGGAGACTTGCTCATGCTGCCCGTCAACGGCAAGTTCCTGAAGAAATATTATGTCTAAACGACATTCGCTACAAGGTCGTCGAGTCATGTACCTGCTGGTACTACTGAACTCACACCCTCAGCATTTTAGATTATCGAGTCATGTACCGGCTGGTACCACTGAACTCACACCCATAACATTTCAAGATCATCGAGTCATGTACCTGCTGGTGCCCCTGAACTCACCCCTACATCCCCTTTAAATTATCGAGTCATGTACCCGCTGGTGCCGCTAGACTCCCACTTTCTCAATATGTTAATTTACCGAGTTATGTACCCGCTGGTGCCTCTGAACTCACATTTCGGTCACTCTTTCAGATAGTAAGTCATGTATGATTATACCTCTGAACTTGCTTTCCTGGAAGAGATCCTCCCTCATGATCCAATACCCGCACTCCCAGTGCCCAAAAAGGGTAATCGATCCACAAATTTCCGAAAACGGACATGTCCTCATTACCTCTGAATCGTTTTTACTTCCACCAAAAACAAACCGCCCCTCACATAGAACCTCCACGTTCTCCTATCTCTGAGTCGTTCTATGTACTCCCTCTTCATTGAGCCTACTCCTGCCATGTCATCATTACCTCTGAGTGGGAAGGCTCCGTCGAAGAACCCTTTATGCTTGCCATGTCCATATTACCTCTGAGCAAGTATATCAGTCTCCTTTCGACCTATTATCTGTACCCACAACCGGAGTACGACAAGGATAATAGGTCCACAAATGTCCGCTGTTGACCACGAAAATCTCCCGTGAAACCTCCCCTGCCGTGTCCTCACTACCTCTGAGCAGGAAGGTTCCACGGTAAAACCCTCATGCTTGCCATGTCCTCATAACCTCTGAGCAAATATGTTGGTTTTCCTTTCACCCTATTATCTGTATCCCGAACCAGGGTACGCCAAGGATAATAGGTCCACAAATATTCCTTTGCTAAGCTTCTTAGCATAAATCCACTACCCCACCATGCCCCGGGAGCCCAGCTGCTCTACGGCATTCCTTTTTTTTAGCACCGAGAACATCCATGACCACTTTACTACGGCTGTTCCGGACATCCTGTCCAAACTTGTTATCCGTACCTAAAACCTAGGTACACCTAGGCTAACAGGTCCACAAATAAATCCCCCAGCAAGTCTAAATTCTGCAGACGCCACAAGTACAAGAAAGAGATGATGAGTTAAAACAGGCTCATTTATTCAAAATTTAACGTACTACATCATTTGGGGATCACACCCCTTACAAAAAGAAAAAGAAAAAGAAAAGAAAGCAAAAGAAAACAGACGGCTGATCACTGTTCTGGGGCACATAACGCCCTGAGACGGTCTGTCAGCAAAGCAACCGACCGCTCAAACCCCTGAGAGGCTCGACGCTCTGCCTCGTGGGTCAGCAGTGCCTCATCCTCCAGATGAGCGTGAGCCTGCCAGTTATCCTCAAATTTCTTAAAGGCCCGCTCCAGGTTATCGGAAGATCGGGAAACCTTCTCGGCCTCCCGAACGATCGACTCCTGCTCCGCCTGAGCAGCCTCCAGCTCTGACTCTAAGAAGGCCAGTTGCCTCTGGAGTCCAAGAATCTGCTCCTTCGTATCAGCAATTCCACGAGAAGCGGACTCTTTCCGAGCACAGCAAGCCTGACTCCTGTGACCCAGCTGGTCATACGAAGCGGAGAACTTATCAAGGTCCCCCCGTACAACTGGCCTAGCAGTATCGCGGGCTAGCTTAATCCGATCCCGAGCAACAATGAGGAAGCCCCGCTCCCGCTCGATTGCAGTAGGCAAGCCCGCCTGTCGTATCGCCAGTAGCTGGGTCACAAGCTGATCAGCTTCCGTCAGCTTAGGCTCCAGCAGTGCAGCCAATCCCACCCCGCCAGGAAGGGACTACAGGGTTGCAATTTGACCCTGAGCGCACCGGAGAGATAAAGAAAATGGGATCCCCTGCCCTATGGCAGCGTCTACGCCCCTATTCAAATGATGATAGAAGCTATCGACCACGTCCTGCGTCGCCTCGTTCAGAGTCTCCGTGGAGGCCGGTGTCAACGGGAGCGTGGCTGGCAGCACCGAAGAAGACGCAACAGAATCCGCCGCTCCTGCTACGAGAGAAACCAGCTTCACACGAAAGGACGCTTGAACAGCGGCCAACTCCTCTTCGTCAGCCTGCAAAACTTGAATACTCGGCAGGGTCGAGAGGTCGGCCTCCGGAGCCGTATAATCTGCAGAGGATGAGGCGGAGACCATCGCCAACCCCATTTCCATCGGCTCAGAGCTGGCAGGAGGCTCCTCGACGTGAGACGGCAAAGGAGAAGGAACACTCCTTTCTCCTATATCACGGCAGACCGGGCCTTCCCCAAGAACATCCACGGCGAGAAGTAAAGGGTCAGGACCTGCAGGGCCAAGGCAACCATAAATCGATTTGACCTGGAGGATATGTTGGTAGAGCAAATAAGCCCCCTCACTAGTCAATATCTGGCTTATCTTACCAGTTGAGGAGTGTGGAGGCCGAGGTTCGCTTACAGCCACCGCAGCCTCTTCACCAACAACTTCCGAGTCAGGTATAACAGACTCCTCCCCCCTTGCGTCCCCGGGAGGGGATGTACCGAGATCAACGGCACCTTGTTGAAGATCAGCGGTCTCGGAGATGGGTCGGAGGGAACCTTCGTCATCCCGAGCCGAGACCTCAGCAACCTCGGAGCTTCCAGCCGCCGCTGAGAGAGACCCCGCAGAAAGGACCGCAGCACACATGTCACTAATCAAAGCAGCAAGGGCCGGATCAGCTTCAGGGGTGGTAGACGATTCAAGAGAGGTCGGCTCATCGGACGCCTACAAAAAAAGTCATATCCCCAAGAGAAAAGAAAACTACAACAAAGAGATGGCTATGACTTGGTTTTACCTCCAAAATAGCGTCTGTATCTTCACCCTTCTCGGTGATAAGTAATCCATGAGACCTAACAGCGGCTCTCTTCACGGAAAAGGTCGCTCTACTGTCAGAAGACTCGGGTCTGACCCATTTATGCGAGGGACCAGACACAGCTGAAAGTTGTTCTTCTATCACTACTCCCTCTTGCGTAGTAAACAACAGATCCTCCGCCGGTTCGTCGGGTGTGGGAAGCGGTTGATCCGCTACTTCTTCACCCCCACCAGAGAGGGAACCTTCGCTGTCATCATCATCCTCATCTTCAGCCGACTCGGAAGGTTCTGATTCAGGGAGGGGGACCTGGAGCGCCAGTTGCTTTCTAACCTTAGCCCCTTTGGGCTTCTACTCTAAACCGGTACCCACGATAAAACTGGTACTCGAATCAAAGTTAACAGGAGGCTTGTTCGCCATAATGTGATATAAAGCAGCCATGTACAAAATTTCCTTCGGCGCCTTAGCATCGGGAACTGAGAAGCTGGCCCGAGTATGATAAGCGTCGTAATAATTCCACGCTCGGACGCCGTCAAAAACGCTGCCTTAAAAACCCAAACAAGGGTTGGGACAATCAAGGAACAACTGGCTATAACCAAACTGGCGGGAAAACCTGCTAGGTAGGTAAGGTTCCAAGTATACATTATCTCGGTTGCGATAAACCAGATGCGCGGGGCGGATATTGCGCAACCAAGCAAGCATATCCGGAGATAGAAAATAAGAAGGTCTAGTACCATCAAGGTGTACCTTCCTCACTTCCTCATCAGAAAAAGGAGGAACAGACACAAAGAGGTCACACCCATCCACTCTCGCCAGCGCCCTCCGACAAGGTGGCATAGTGTTGTATTCCCAAGACCGATGATGGCATTTGAAGAGGAAAGCATCTTCGACTGTAGCATCTTCCGCTATCCCAGGTCCCAGCAAAGACTTGTAGTGCATCGCCAACCACCCCATCAGGTAGTGGAAAGGCAGTTCTACGCGCTCAAAATCCAAAGTCTTCTTGCGAGCAATAACCTTGGACGAGAATGTTCGCAGACCATGGTGTATGCTGCACACCATAGCAGGAAGGAGGGCCAATCTAACTCCGAATACTAGTTTAACGGCAGGGAGGATGAAATGACGACCAATCCTCTCGATAGAACCCGCTCCTTCCGAGACTACGCAGTTCCGTAGCCATATCATTAAAAATCCAGCCAGAAGCGCCTTCTCCGACATCTGTATGGTCCCGTAGTAAAAATAACTAAGAGAGTCAGCTTGACTCCCGAATATATCGCTCTTGGATCGCGACTTCTTGACACTTAACATCAGATCCCTTACCTCTGCATGCGTTCGAGGGGCTCGACGAATAACTTCGCCAGAAGGATCAACTCTAAAAAGATAATTAATCCAGGATGTAGTATGGGGAGCGGTCCCCTCGGAGCTATCTGTCGTTTTTATAGCCATCTGATGACAAGCACTATGGTGGCACAACAACTCCCGATACACCGCAACAGAACCCGGGAATTGCCTGTCCAAGGCCTCGAACTCCTCATTCGACGGGGTATACACCTCGAAAGGCTCATTCCCCATGGAAGTTTAGAGACAGTATACATCTCGTGAAGAGCAAGCCCCAGCTCCCCTACTGGTGCAAAGAATATCCCCGTTCGTCGGCTATACATCTCCAAGAGCGCTACGAACAGTGGTTTATTAATGGAAAGCCCATGACAAGTGCCCCGAATGGCATGGTAAAGCCCCACCTCCCGCAAGAATGTTCCGTAGGTCTGCAAAACCCAAGTAGTCAACTGGGCCCACGTAGAGGTGGGGTTTATCCAATTCGGCAGTGCCAGCCTACCAACAGGATAGGACTTCTTGCGAACGAGCCGATTCAGGAAAGTATCAGCTTGAGTAAGTATGAAGTTGGGACCGTATACATTCATGAAAGAGCCCGGGGCCAGACCCATCATATACCGGTGGACGGAATCCTTACCCGCATACGCTGACCGTATGTTCGGATTATAATGGATGTTGCCCATCAACATCCCTGATTGAGTAGGAGTTAAGTTATACACCATCTTCCTGTCCAGCAACACCATATTGAACCATGACAAAGGATAATGACGTTCCATGAGAGGAATATGGATTGCCACCCCATCCAAAGAGAAATCCCAGTTCTCGGTAATCTCTAAAACTCGGGAATTCTTGATGATTAAAGCATCTCCAAAAAGGAACAAAGGCTTCAGGTATTTTCCATCCAGCTTCCCAGTATTCATCATGGAACGGAGGTAATGGAGGGTCTGATTCTCAATGGCCTTCAACCTCTCCGAAGGCTCATCGGTAGGGAATTGATTCAACACATGCTTAATTAAGTCGTCAAGGCGTACGCCCAGGGCGAATTGATTTGAACCCACTATAAGCTCCCCAGCAGGATTCACGGGCAGATTTACTGGAGAAAGACGAAAGAAACGAGGTTAGAAGATAGTCAAAAGACAGAAGCATTGAAAAGATCATTTGAGTCTATGCGGCTCGGGTCGTCACAGCCTCATGCGGCTCAGCAATTAGATACGTCCATGCGGTTTTGTGCATCGTAGCCGCATGCACCTCCGAGTTAGCCGAGGCCATGCAACTCAAATTCAGACGAGCTTATAGACTCATGCGGTTCAGGTTAAGCATGCCTACGAAGCCAGACCCACGCGAGCTAACGCGGATACAAGAAAGCGAGCTTATGCGGTTCGAAAGTGAGCGACGCTTATGCGACCCAAATCAAAAACGCATATGCAGCTCAGATCGAGTATAAACAAGCTCATGCGACCCCAATGGGGGAAGTGCTCATACGGTCACATCGATAAGCCTCGTACATACGGCTTGTGCATAAAGTATGCAGCAGAGCCATGGCAACAGTTAGGGTTTTCAAACGACCCTTACCAGCAATAGGCGGGTGGACATCAGGGTGAAAAGCAGGCACGCCAGTCGGCGGAGGAGCCGCCACGTTCGCCGCCGCAGTCGATGAAGACGCGGCCTTCTTGCCCTTCGCTGCCGCAGAAGATAAGGCGGCCTTCTTGCCCGTGGCAGCAGCGACCTTCTTGGGAGCCATTGTCGATCGATTGAAGGAAGAAGACGAAGAGCAAAGTCGGCGACAGGGAATTTGAGCAAAGAAAGAAGGTAAAGAAACCCAAGGGGACTAAAAGACTCTTACTTATAGGCGAAAGAGACCCATAAAACGAACAAACGTCTCGGATGACGCCTCGGATTACGCGCCGCTTCAAAAAATAAAGGCAAAAACGCTTCGGTCAAGGCATAACCGACCCTTGGGATCCTCCCCTAAAAGACGGTGTTAAATCAAAACGAATCAAGTGCATTTAATGAAGATTTGCACACGTAGTCAGGACACGTGGCAAAGAGCTTATGCGGACAGATGAATCTATGCGGCTACACTTATGCGGCATGAACGGGACCATGCTTCTTATTCAAAGTGTTTCAATATTGCAAATTGAAAACTTTGAAGGGGGTCCTGTAGAAGCATAGAAAATATCAGAATAATGGTCCATGCGGCTCCGGATACGAAGCCCATGCGGCTCATATGGGAGCTGTCTTATACAGTTCAAAGAAAGACTCTCCGTCTCATGCGGCTCGAGAGTGTATGTGGTTCAACAGGAATATACGGCTCGATCGATGCCACGTGTCCCCCTGTGATCCTTCCCTACAGCTGGCCCTTTGAATAGTGGCCTCATTTAATGCTCTGACACGATTTGACGACTGTGGCGGCTCTGGCATAAAGTGTCATAATAGCTCTGCCATAATGACAGACGCTTCAGGAAAAGAAGAAGATCTCTGACCCAATCCGTCAGAAATCCTAGGTTGCCACGTGGCAAATCTCATGCGGCTTAAAGAGAGAACAGCTTTATGCGGCTCACTGAGAAGTCACCCTACATGACTAGCAGAAATCAGCCATATACGGCCCACTGAGAGCTCAGCCCCTGCGGCTCAATACAACGCTAGCTCATGCGGCTCGCAAAGACTATGCATATGCGGCTCATTGAGAGTTCGTTCCCTGCGGTTCGATAAAACATTGTCCCATGCAGCTCACGAGGAGTATCTCCCTGCGGTTCAAGTATCGCCCATCCTATGCGGCTCTGGCAGGACCCATAATTAAAACACGTGGCATCGAATCGATCAAGGATCTAACCGAATCCCAACAAGTATATTTGACATCATCGTCATAATTACTAAGATCAGGGCATATCATTTATCATCAAGCCAATGGGACACGTGGCGAGCAATCGGGCATTGGTATAATCAATGATGAAGATTTAAAGCAATCAGCATTAATTCCTCACAAGATTCGGTGCTATCCTCATTAATGGCCGAGATTCATTGTAATCAGGAGCAAGGGTTCAGATAGATTGAAGGAGCGCCGACATTCCAAACAAATGATCATTAGCACATCCTAATGATCATACCCCACTCTTATAAATAGCCAGCATCATTTCTTTGCACAAGGACCGGCAACAAAAGAATAAAAATATACAGAGTCAGAGAGAGAATACACAGAGAGAGAGAGAAGCCAGGAGAGCAACAGAGGAGCAAAAAGAGTACTTCTTCGTCAACGCCAACCATCTTTTCACAAGGAGCCAAGGCTGCATACCGATTGTCCAAGGAGTAAGGCAGGGCTGCCGTCGCCTTCCCGAGCCTCTATCGTCACCCCTCAGAATCTAAAATAAACAATTGTACTTAGATTGCTGTACCTAGGTTTTCGTCCCTAGGCTTTCTTTGTACAAGCGAGTTTGTATTGTGAGTCTAAGTTCAGTCCTCCGATAATTGTTCTGTACTTTTACAATCAATGGCAAACTGTCTCGTATCCGAAAAGCGGGTGCGGGTCGTGACAGGCGCCGCGAGGCAGCTGAGAATACCCAACACAAGACTACCGGGCGAAGGCACATGGAACCCCTGGGGTATAGGTGTGTAACGCCCCACAAGCCAGAATACTAGAGAGCGGGGGCATACATAGCCAGCTACGTATATTGAAGTGCAACCTACCTCGCCATACGGTCATGGCTGTCTAGATACATGAGGGTTTAACTATAAGCCAACAGTCTCTTATGTTCATGAACAAGCCTATTGTCTCAATCTCATGCAAGAAATAGCAGTTACAAGATGTTAGAGCATCAAATATACAATAGTAAGGCATCCCATACATTACATATTTGGATGATCATGAAGCTAGTCGTACAAAATATGAAGACTAGCAAGAGTTTTAGTCATACATGATCAACCTTAGGATTCGTCAATCATGTTACAGCCCGCAGGCAGACAGTAAGTAAAGTGCAATACGAGCTAACACATGCTCGCCGGCTAAATGCCTCAAAAGAATATTTTTACAATAAAGTGGGAGAACAAAAGGGAAACCAACTCGTTGCCAGGGTTACGCCTGGTGGTCACCATCTGGTTGGAAGGTAGGGAGATCCACTGGAGCTACTTCGGTATCTGGCCATACAAAACTAGCTGGGTCAGATTCCAGAAAGAGCAAGTTCCACAAAGGAGGCTTCACTTAAGAACTAAAACCAACAATTAGCACAAAACATAATTATATAATAAAAGATTGGGAATATTGAAAATCATGATGATGTACGATGAGATAACCATGGGACTATTCAGATAACCGAGTTACAACCCTTAAACCAAACAAGGACCGGGATTGTAACCTTCGTCTGAACGGAACTTGGTTTCTACCATTTATCGATAAAGTAAAGCACAAGCAATCAGGTCATGTAACAATCTTGTACAGGATCAGGACAACACTAGACTGAGTTAGACTCCATCCAATCAATCACGGCCAAGCAATAAGTACGGCTTGATACTTTAACTAACTAGGGTTATCGCAGGCCTAGTTACTAGCAAGATGCAATGAGATATTCCAACAGCCATAAGCCCTACAGACCATCCAGGTTATCCAGGTCGAATATCCGTTCATGAAGGGTGCAACACATGACAGTGTGCTGGAAATGTACCCTAAACGTCGGTAGGCTACAAGTCCACTTGCGCGTCGAGATAACAGGATTTTCTGTAGCTGGAAAATCTCTTCATGACTACTGGGTTATTCTAGTTATTAGCCTTAGTCAATTTCAGTAGGTACCCCTGACCGTGGTACTCAGGGGTCCCTGTCCTGGACATGATGCGAGACAGTATTGGTTCATTTGTGCGAACACAATCGTCTATGGTGTCCAGGCCATTCATTCTTGTCATGTCATGCTAGCCGTCGCAACAACATTCAATAGTTTCCATCAGGCTTACTTGTCATGTCAGGTCTTGTCATGTCATCTCATGTCAGTTACTTGTCATACCATACCATATATAATTATCAGTCCAGTTATGTCAATCAATTCAAGTTATCAAGTCCGTGACAAGAGGTGTAAGAACAATAAAGCAAACGGGTACGCATAGGGCTCAAGCCTCTACGTGAATGAAACTACGCTAGGCTATGAGGCCCTGAGCGTAAAAATAGCTTTACGCGATCAAGACACGGAGTAAGATAGCTCTTATGTGAGCAAGGTTATGCGTGAGCAAGACCAAAGAAAGACCGCTTCTATGCAAGCGGGAGCCCTACGCGCGAGGGAACTCTACATGGGCAAGGCTCTACGCTAGCCATGCACCCAATGCAAGCGGAACTTTACGCGCACGAGCACCCAAGTGAAACTCTACGCAAGCAAGGTTCTACGCGAGCGAGGGAGAGTCTATGCGAGCATGACTCTACACGAACACGAGTGGCCCTCGCGTAAAGTTCAAGTAAACTCGGCGTAGAAAGGATTACGCTGGCACGCAATGCTTGTGCGTAAAAGGGACACTACGCTGGCACGTTTAAGACGTGTGCGTAAAAAGGGGAAACACTATGCCAGCACATTAAAACGTGTGCATAAAGGAGAAAATGCTACGCTGGCACGTTAAACGTGGGCGTAAAACTTTATCTTCTCCCCAAGGCCAAGACAAGCAGGCGTAAAAGCTCAAGAGCTCAAGAAAAGCCCCATCTCGATCAAGACTCGATGAAATCCAACCATTCCAAAACCAATTTTGTGTAACATCATAATGCCTTCTACATATAACTCTTAGTTTTCGAAAACAAGCCTGTTTAGTAGATCAAAACCGAGAAATCCGAAATACAACAACTTAGATCTACATGGAATGAACTAATAAAACTAAAAATGCTAAGTATTAAAGTGTCTTAGAATCTCGTAAGGAAGACAATGGAACAATAAAACTTGAGTTCCTCCATGAAGCAAGTTGTACTTGCCTAAGCTCTCTAGTAGGTGGAGAGATTTAATGGAGGAAGAAAAAGAGTTATGAGGATTAATTGAAGAGAGAGAGAGAGGTTAGGCGGCTTATAGAGGAAGAGAGTGGGTGGTAGGTGGGGGTTTGCATATCAACCCAAACCGAGCCCAATCAAGCCGAACCCAATGCAGGCTAAGGCCAGGCTAAACCATATGAACCAGAAAATGCTAACTAACCCATGCCAATGCAAAACCCAAGACTAGCCTGTCAAGACAAGTCGAACCAGAATGAACCCAAAATAAACCAAGGCAAGATTAAACCAGGATCAAGCTAAGCAAGACAAGTCTAATTACGGGTCGGGATTCCGTACACGTATACCAAAATACGTAATACGAACTACGGGCGTTACAACTCTACCCACCTTAAAAGAATTTCTTCCTCAGAATTTAATTAAAAGGCTAGAGGGGCAAGGACAAGCTATATTAATCACAAGCAAGTTATAACTAGGCAATCAATCAAGCAATCATTCAGGCAAGCAAGGAAGCTCAGGGAATAAGGCATAAGAAGATATTATACCTTACGAGTCAAACAGGTCGGGATATCGCGATCGGATATCATCTTCACGCTCCTACGTTGACTCACCTAGAGAGTGATGACCCCAAACAATACGGACTAAACTAATAGTCTTATTCTTGAGTATCTTCTCTCTCCAGTCCAATATGGATACGGATCTCTCCTCATACAAAAGGTTGGTACCAACAACTAATTCCAAATGATCAAGGACATGACTCGGATCTGGGATATACCGTCGTAATTGGGATACATGGAAGACATCATGCACCTCACGCAACGACGGTGGGAGAGCGAGATGATAGGACACGTCTCCTACTCGCTCGAGGATATCAAACGGCCCTATATACCTAGGACTAGGCTTTCTCCGTACGCTAAAATGAATGACGCCATGTTTATGTGAGATCTTAAGGAATACATGGTTGCCGACAGAAAATTCAAGTGGACGTCGATAAGATTCGGCCCAATGGCGCTATCTTGTGCAACTCGAAGATGATCTCTGACTCTTCTGACCACCTCAACTGTCTGAATAATCATTTTCGGACCGAGCATCTACCTCTCTCCAACATCATCCCATGCTAGCGGGGATCTGCACTTCCTTCCATACAATGCCTCGAACGATGCCATCTGGATACAGGCTTAGGAACTGTTGTTGTACGAGAACTCCACCAGGTGCAGGTGATCCTCCCACGAACCACCGAAGTTGAGTGTACAAGATCTCATCATATCTTCTAAGGTTCGTATGGTACGTTCTGACTGACCATCTATCTTCGGATGATAAGCTGAGCTGAACTGGAGGTGAGTTCCTAAATTCTCTTACAGACTACGCCAAAAGTATGACGTAAATCTTGAATCTCTGTCCGAGGTGATACTGACTGGAATACCATGAAATCTGACAATCTGCCTAAGGTACATCTTTGCTAGCTGAGCTGTCGACTGACCAACTTTGAACGGGAGAAAGTGAGCTACCTTGGTGAGTCTGTCGACTATGACCCAGATAGCATCTCTCCCAGCTGGGGATCTAGGTAATCCTGTCATGAAATCCATGGTGATATGCTCCCACTTCCATTCTGGAATCGGTAAGGGCTGAAGAAGTCCAGCCGGTCTCTGATGCTCAACTTTAACTTGTTGGCAAACCAAACACCGAGAGACAAACCGGACTATCTTCCTCTTCATACCATTCTACCAAAAGTGCTGACGGATATCACGGTACATTTTCGTACCACCGGGATAAATGGAATACTGAGAACTGTGAGCTTCTGCCATGATCTCATCTCTAATATCTCTACTGGGTACACAAAGATGCCTCCCATACCGAAGTGTACCATCCTCATGGATATATAACTCTGGTCTTCGCCCTGCTACACATTCTGCCCTAAGCCGCTGAAGCTTAGAATCTGTTGACTGAGCTAACTTGATCCGCTCAACTATACTGGACTGAACTTGCATACTGGCCATCAATGTCACATTGGTAGAAAGAACAACTTCTATACCCATCTTCTGAAGATTTGCCAATAACTTTGGCTGCGCTGTGAGGAAATAAACTCCGTCTCTCCTGCTCAACGCATCTGCAACAACGTTGGCCTTTCCAGGATGATACTGCAGGTTGATGTCATAATCCATAAGCAGCACTAGCCACCTTCTCTGACGCATGTTAAGATCCTTTTGGGTGAATACATACTTCAGGCTCTTGTGGTCGGTGAACATCTTCACCCTATCTCCATACAAGTAGTATCTCCAAAGCTTAAGTGCAAACACTACTGCTGCCAACTCCAAGTCATGGGTCGGGTAATTCCTCTCATTATCATGAAGTTGACGTGACGTATAAGCTATTACCTTCCCATGCTGCATCAAAACACATCCTAAACCTCTGTCTGAAGCATCATAATATACTGAAAATCCTTCAGTCCTATCTGGAAGCGTGAGAATGGGTACCATCATCAAGCCTCGCTTCAACTTCTCAAAAGAATCCTAACATTCTGCTGTCCAGGAAAACTACGGATCCTTACGGGTCAACTGGGTCATAGGTGCTGAAATTCGAGCCAAATCTGAAACAAATCACCGATAGTAGTCGGCCAAGACAAGAAAGCTGCGAACTTCCGCCACGGTGCTGGGTACTGTCCATGTCTCAATGGCTACTATCTTTCGGGGATCTACTTCTACCCCACCTCTGGTAATAATATGACCCAAGTACGAAATGCGATCAAGCCAGAACTCGTATTTACTGAACTTTGCGTACAACTGGTGCTCTCGAAGAATCTGGAGGACAATTCTGAGATGCTGCTCATGCTCTGCTTCACTCTTGCTATAGACTAAGATGTCATCTATAAACACAATCACGAACTGATCCAAGTATGGCATGAAAATGTGATTCATGAGGTCTATGAATACAGCTGGCACATTGGTTGCTCCAAATGGCATAACAAGGAACTTCCAATGCCCATATCTAGATCTAAAAGTCGTCTTCGGGATGTCCTGCTCTCTAACTCTGATCTGATGGTATCCTGATCGCAAGTCAATCTTCGAGAATACTGCTGTCCCCTTGAGTTGATCAAACAAGTCATCTGTCCTCGGGAGCGGGTATCTGTTCTTGATTGTCACTGAGTTCAAGGTACGATAATCTATACATAATCTGGACGTACCATCCTTATTTTTCACAAGAAGCATCGGGGCTCCCCAAGGCGATCTACTTGCACGAATGAATTCCTTGGTCCTGAGTTCTTCAATCATTTTGTATAATATCTCTAACTCTGACGGCGCCATCCTGTAGACTCTCTCTGATACTGGGTCTATCCCTGGGATCAAGTTGATAGTAAACTCGATCTCTCGCTTTGGCAGCATTCCTAGAAGCTCCTCTGGAAAAACATCTGGAAACTCCTCGACTATCCGGGGTAACTGTACTGCTGCTATTGCCATCCGCAATACTGGAGGAGAAGGTTCAACTTTTTCTCGGAAAAAAGAAAACTCTGGCTCGCCTGGAATGCTAAAATCAACCCTGCCAACATGGCAGTCTATCCTAGCATACTGGTTCTTTAACCAATCCATCCCTAAGAACACATCATAATCGGCCATCGGGAACTCTATCAATCTAGCGGGGAACTCTCTACCGCTAACTACGATCCGACACGAGAAAAATACTCTATCTACTCCCACAAGACCGTTATCAGTAAGTATATTGAGCCTTACTGATAATGACTCGGGCTCCAGTCCTATCCGTGTCGCGAATCGTGCAGATATAAATGAATGCGATACACCAGAATCAAATAATGCTGATGCTAGGAAGGAGTTGATGAGAATAGTACCTACCACTACCTCACCTGGTGCTAATCCTTTTTCTACGATCATCACCATCGCCTGACCATGTCCTCTGGGTACGGGTCTCCTCTGCGGAAAACCTCTATGTCTACTCTGAATCAGGGCTTGGGCTTGGGCATACTGCTGAAGATTTTACTGCTGGAATGCTTGGGACTGAGGCGGCAAGGTCCTCAGAAATTATTGTTGCTGCTGGACTGATACTGGGGCTGGCCCCCCAACCGAGGGCTAGAAAAGGTCGAAGAAGAGGAACTCCCCCTGTTCGGGCAGTTCCCAACCCTGTGGTCCGGTGCTCTACAAACCAAGCACAATCCCTGTGCTCTGCGACATTCTGCCACCACATGTCCTGGCTTCCCGCAATGTGAACATCCCACTGCGAAAGAGTGCTTTTTGCTGCTGAGGGTTCGTCGGGGTTGAATATTGAACCGACGCCACTGAGGCCACCCGCCTCAGAGTTCCAATTGTCAAAGCCCTAGCTGTCGGGGCTGGTGCCGAAGACTAATTCATGTGGCCATGAGATCGCTTCCGACCTCCAGTCCTGTCTACGATCCTCTGGGAGGTATACTAGTGCCTCCTGGCTGCTCTCAATAGCGTATCAAAAGCCTGATGCTCAAACTACTCTACTACCAATAAAATCTCTAGATGGCGCCCCTGCTGGAATCGCTGGGCTCTATCGAACTCAATCGCTACCAAGGTGGGAGCAAACCGACTAAGTCTCGAAAACTTGGCCGCATATCCGTCGACCGTCCTGTCCATCTGCTTCAGATTGGTGAACCTCGTCTGTAGATCATACCGAGCTACAGCATCGAAGTACTTGGTCTGGAATCTCTCACGAAATACTGTCCACGCAACAGGTGCCACTAATCCAACGGCCTGTGCCGCCCACCAGCTGCGGGCAAGATCCAATAACTGTAGGCGTACTACCGCCACCTTCTCATTCTCGGGCATCTTTGTTGCTTCTAGAATCACTTCTGTATCCTGCAGCCAAGCATCTACTGCAATCGCATCCTCACTGTCGTCGAAGAAGGGAGGGTTCAAGTGCTTGAAGCTGTTGGCTGCTTGGTTCCCTTGATGACCGTCTCGTTTCAAAGTATCTTGTACTGCCTAGTGCAGGGCATCGCCCCGACGATCTTGAGATGTTAGTAATATCCTGATGAGACACACCAAGGTGCCATTATCAGGCTCTACAGGCTGGATTAGCTGAACTGGTGGCTCTTGACCCCAGTAGGCATGACTCTGGAGGCTACTCCTGAATGCTAGGCTTGAACTCCAGGTTGCTGCTGGCCCATGGGAGGTGCTCCGACTTGCCGATCGGTGGGACCAGGAACAATGCCGCTGAAGAAGACGACACATGGAACAATAAGGAAGGACCAGGACAGATCAAAAATATAAGCATGTGATCAGGTCAAGAATTCAGGAATTCAGAGGATACGAGCAGAGATCAAGGACGAGTGCTGATTGAGATGTCTATTCGGTAAACCTTCATATATCTTGATTCACAAGACCTATATGGGCCACCACTTAAACCATGTAATGCCCCACAAGCCAGAATACTGGAGAGCGGGGGCATACATAGCCAGCTACGTATATTAAAGTGCAACCCACCTCGCCATACGGTCACGGCTGTCTAGATACATGAGGGTTTAACTACAAAGCCAACAGTCTATTATGGTCATGAATAAGCCTATTGTCTCAATCTTATGCAAGAAATAGCAGTTACAAGATGTTAGAGCATCAAATATACAATAGTAAGACGTCCCATACATTACATATTTGGTTGATCATGAAGCTAGTCGTACAAAATGTGAAGACTAGCAAGAGTTTTAGTCATACATGATCAATCCTAGGATTCGTCAATCATGTTACAGCCCGTAGGCAGACAGTAAGTAAAGTTCAATACGAGCTAATACGTGCTCGCCGGCTAAACGCCTCAAAAGAATCTTTTTACAATAAAGTGGGAGAACAAAAGGGTAACCCACTCGTTGTCAGGGTTATGCCTGGTGGTCACCATCTGGATAGATGGTAGGGAGATCCTCGGGAGCTACTCTAGTATCTGGCCATACAAAACCAGCTGGGTCAGATCCCAGAAAGAGCAAGTGCCACAAAGGAGGCTTCACTTAATAACTAAAACCAGCAATTAGCACAAAACATAATTATATAATAAAAGACTGAGAATATTGAAAATCATCACGATATACGATGAGATAACCATGGGACTATTCAGATAACCAAGTTACAACCCTTAAACCAAAAAAGGACCAGGATTGTAACCCTTCGTCTGAACGAAACTTGGTTTCTACCATTTATTGATAAAGTAAAGCACAAGCAATCAGGTCATGTAACAATCTTGTACAGGGTCAGGACAAGACTAGACTAATTTAGACTCCATTCAATAAATCATGACCAAGCAATAAGTACGGCTTGATACTTTAACTAACTAGGGTTATCACAGGCCTAGTTACTAGCAAGATGCAATGAGATATTCCAACAGCCACAAGCCCTGCAGACCATCCAGGTTATCCATGTCGAATATCCGTTCATGAAGGGTGCAACACATGACAGTATACTGAAAATGTGCCCTACTCATCGGCAAGCTACAAGTCTACTTGCGCGTCCAGATAACGGGATTGCTTGTAGCTGGGAAATCTCTTCATGACTACTGGGTTATTCTAGTTATTATCCTTAGTCAATTTCAGTAGGTACCCCTGACCGTGGTACTCAGGGTCCCTGCCTTAGACATGATGCGAACATTATTGGTTTATTTGTGCAAACACAATCGTCCACGGTGTCCAGGCCATTCATTCTTGTCATATCATGCTAGCCATCGTAATAGTATTCAATAGTTCCCATCGGGCTTACTTATCATGTCAGGTCTTGTCATGTCATGTTATGTCAGTTACTTGTCATACCATGCCATGTACAATTATCAGTCCAGTTATGCCAATCAATTCAAGTTATCAAATCTGTGACAAGAGGTGCAAGAACAATAAAGCAAACGGGTGCGCATAGGGCTCAATCCTCTACGCGAATAAAACACCGCTAGGCTATGAGGCCCTGAGCGTAAAATGGCTTTACGCGAGCAAGACACAGAGTAAGATAAATCTTACGCGAGCAAGGTTATGCGTGAGCAAGACCAAGAAAAGACCGCTTCTACGCGAGCGGGAGCCCTACGCGAGAGGGAACTCTACGCGGACAAGGCTCTACGCTAGCCATGCACCCAATGCAAGCAGAACTTTACGTGCATGAGCACCCAAGTGAAACTCTACGCACGTAAGGTTCTACGCGAGCGAGGGAGAGTCTACGCGAGCAAGACTCTACGCAAACACGAGTAGCCCCCGCGTAAAGTTCAAGTGAACTCGGCGTAGAAAGGATTACACTGGCACGCAATGCGTGTGCGTAAAGGGGACACTACGCTGGCACGTTTAAGACGTATGAGTAAAAAGGGGAAACACTACGCCAGCACGTTAAAACGTGTGCGTAAAGGAGGAAATGCTACGCTGGCACGTTAAACGTGGGCGTAAAACTTCATCTTCTCCCCAAGGCCAAGACAAGCAGGCGTAAAAGCTCAAGAGCTCAAGAAAAGCCCCATCTCGGTCAAGACACGATGAAATCCAACCATTCCAAAACCAAACTTGCGTAACATTAGAATGCCTTCTACATAGAACTCTTAGTTTTTGAAAACAAGCCAGTTTAGTAGATCAAAACCGAAAAATCCAAAATGCAACAACTTAGATCTACATGGAATGAACCAATGAAACTAAAAATGCTAAGTACTAAAGTGTCTTAAAATCTCGTGAGGAAGACAATGAAACAATAAAACTTGAGTTCCTCTATGAAGCAAGTTGTACTAGCCTAAGCTCTCTGGTAGGTGGAGAGAGTTAATGGAGGAAGAAGAAGAGTTATGAGGATTAATTAAAGAGAGAGAGAGGTTAGGCGGCTTATAGAGGACGAGAGTGGGTGGTAGGTGGGGGTTTGCATATCAACCCAAACCGAGCCAAACCAAGCCAAACCCAATGCAGGCCAAGGCCAGGATAAACCACATGAACTAGGAAATGCTAACTAACCCATGCCAATGTAAAACCCAAGACTAGCCAGTCAAGACAAGTTGAACCAGGATGAACCCAAAATAGACCAAGACAAGATTAAACCAGGATGAAGCTAAGCAAGACAAGTCTAATTATGGGTCGGAATTCTGTACACGTATACCAAAATACGTAATACGAACTACGGGCGTTATATATATATATATATATATATATATATATATATATATATATATATATATATATATATATATATATATATGTGTGTGTGTGTGTGTATATATACAAGAACTTCGCGTGCGCAACCCTAGCGCCGCGGTGACTCATCTCTAGATTCTGTCGTTTCCGATCGTTTCCGGCTTGGCCTCTGGCCAGGCCGGTGCCCTAATGGCTGCTCCCAGGTCTTTTGCGGAGGCGGTCGCCGGTCGCGGCGAGGCTCCCACCAAACTGGCTGCTCGCGAGGTATCTTCTTTTAAAGGAGCGCCGGCGATATCCTTTTCGGAGGAAGAAGAGGTCGCCCTTGTGGCCCCATTGAAGTATGCCCTAAAAGGGAAGTTTTCTCATAGCAAACCTCCGATTGAGGTCATACGCAAAGCTTTGCAAGGATTTGAATTTAAGGGTTCGATCATGGCCGGTGTTATAGACCGTAAGCACATACTGATCCGACCAACAATAGAGAAAGATTATCTTCGGCTACGTTCCAAAGAGATGTGGTTCCTCGCTCGTGCCCCTATGCGAATATTCATGTAGGAGACCGATTTCACACCTTCGATTGAATCGGCATTGATGCCAGTATGGGTCAATCTCCCTGATTTACCCCATCACCTATACGCTAGGGACGCCATTTTTGCTATTATATCAGCCATTGGTACTCCCCTCAAAATAGATAAAGCTACGGAAGATTTGGCACGACCGAGCATGGCTAGGGTTTTTGTTGAGATTGATGCAGGGAAACCATTACAACGAAGGATCCGTATAAATTTAGCGAAAGGAAGGAGTTTTTGGCAGAATGTTGAATATAAACATGTCCCGCTCTACTGTAATCATTGTTTTCACCAAGGACACACAGTAGAGTCGTGTAAGCTGAAGAATAAAGGGAAGGAGGTCATGCAAGAGGGTGAAGGGAATCCTGCAAAAGGAGACATGCGTCGAGCTAATAGACATCCTCAAGTCACGTCCATATTACAAAGAGTGGTAACACCTGCCATCAATGCGGATGTTAATTCCTCGGGTGGGGGGGTTATTAATGGACATGCAGCCAATCCTATCGAGGACAGTTCGTCGCCATCTCAAGTTCCTCCAGTAGTTCCAGACCCAAGTGGACCTACCAGAGGCAAAAAGGTGGATTCACAAGTGGATCCAATTGATGTGATGGATCCGATTACTGTTCAGGCCAATACAACCTCCTCGGTGGAGGAGATGGAGGAAGGAGAATTTCGGGGGTTACATAGTAACTGGGCTGATATTGTAGAAGACGAAGAACGACTTGGTCAAGGCAGTGAAGCAGAGCAAATACAGGGTGACCCTATTGAGGAAGTAGGTGCTGAACTTGAAGTTGTGAATGACGGTGAAAGACCTCTCGAAGACGGGGATGGGGAAGGATCTGACGACGGAGGGGAAGTGCCAGAACTGCCTCCAGAGTCACCAAAAGGAACTCAGATTGTAGAAGATCTAATTCAAAAATGGACGAAGGGGAAGAAGGTCATTGCACCATCTGATAGAGTCACGAGATCGGTGGCAAGCAAGACACAAACTGGTATTGCTAAAACCCTTAATGTATAATTTCCTTATTTGGAATGTTAGAGGGATTGCAAATGCGATGACTTTTAAGAGGTTGAAAGCTCTCATTAGAACACACAAAGTTAATTTCGTGGCGATTATTGAACCTAAGGTTGACAGTGACCAGCTCACTCGATATCGGGTTAAATTAGGCTTTTCAGTGGCCTTTTCGAATGCCAGGGGTAATATATGGGTCATGGCTAGAGCCAACTGTGATATTTCTATGGTGGAGTCCTTTGATCAGGCAGTCTCTGTCCGTTTGGTAGACCCCATGCTACCGGTGGAAACGCTGCTTTCTATTGTGCAAGGGGACAATAAGAAGGAAGGACGTAGGCTTTTATGGGATAGGCTCCTGCAGTTGCAACAGTCTCATAATATTCCATGGATAGTTGCTGGTGATTTCAATGCTGTGTTATCCTCTGAAGAAAAACTGGAGGACAGGATAGCGGATATAGTATCAATGCAGGAGTTTGCTAATTTCCAGTTGGCGGCTGGTTTGATTGACTTGCCTTATACTGGGAGCTCTTTTACATGGGTCAAGTCAGAAAAAGCTGATCGGCGTGCGTCTCGATTAGATTGAGTGTTTTTGGACTCTCGTTGGCAACAGTTAGCCCCTTGTTCGATTGAGGAACACCTAAACAGAACTGAATCGGATCATGCTCCAATCCTCCTTCGCTTGTTAAATCAACGACAAGGCGGTTTCAAGCCATTTCGATTCTTGGATTTCTGGATTAAACATCCAGACTTCCAACAGCTGATTACTGAAGCTTGGCATTTAGTTGATCATAGACATGGCCTTACCAAGGTTGCGTTAAGATTGGCTGCTTGTTGGAAGATGCTTTCGAAATGGAGCCGGGCCACATATGGGGACATTTTTCAAGCTGTAAAGGATGCGGAGGACAAAGTGTTAGCGGCAGAACTCGCAGTTGAGGTAGATGACTCAGAGAAGAACTCAATTGCGCTTGGCCAAGCCATTGCTTTCCTGAAACAGAGAGTGAAGACAGAGGAGGACTATTGGCGTCAAAAATCTAGACTAAAATAGGATTTAGAGGGAGATAAAAATTCGGTGTATTTTCATGAGTGTGTGAATTTTAAGAGAAAGGCACTCAGGATACATAGTATATCTACGCCGAATGATACTCTGCTGGTGGAGAATGCACACATCAAAGCTTATACGGTAGAACATTTTTTTTGCACAATATCAGAGGGGAGATATTAGCGAGGACGATGATTTTCTCTCAGTAATCCCTAGTTTGGTGGAGGAAGAAGAAAATGATCGTCTTATTGCTTTGCCAACTAAGGAGGAGCTATTTGCAACGATTAATCAGCTTGTGTTCGGTTCTGAACAAGATAATTTCGAAGACCTTAGCTGTAAGGTTAGCATCTATTCTGCCGAGACTAATTTCCCCTGAACAGAGTGGGTTTGTTCGTGGTCGTGAAATAGTTGACAACATTGTTCTGGCACAGGAAATACTTGCTAAGATGAACAAGAAGCATTGGGGTGGTAATGTGGCATTCAAGTTGGATATGATGAAGGCTTATGATCGTGTAGACTGGAGATTCCTGTTGAAAGTTCTGTGCAAGTTTGGCTTTCATAATAAGTGGGTTGATATGATGCTTAGACTGCAAAATAATGTATGGTTTGCCCCACTTATTAATGGAGAATCATCGGGATATTTTCAGACGTTTAAGGGTGTTCGTCAAGGGGACCCATTATCGCCGGCTCTGTTTATCCTTGCTGCGGAGGCTTTGTCACATAATTTGAAAGTTTTGCCAGCCTCCGAAGGGTTTACTCCTTTCATTGCTCCTAGGGGATGTTTCCCTATTACGCATTTAGCGTACGCTGATGATGTTTTGCTATTCTCAGCAGGGGATCTACGTTCTCTGGCCATGATACAGGATACATTAAGTAAATACGAAGAAGTGTCAGGACAAAGACTCAATGCTGCAAAGACGACGTTATACGTCTCGACGAAGACATCCATAGAGAGGGTTGCTGAATTGGAGGAGCGCACAGGATTTAATATTTGCTCGCCACCTTTTACATATTTGGGGTGTCCTATGGCAACAGGATATCAAAACTCAGGTATGTATGAAGAGCTTATTACTAAAATTCGATCAAGAGTAGAAGGTTGGCATAATAAGATATTGTCTCCGGGTAGGAAGTTGGTGTTGCTCAAATCAGTTCTTACTTCGATTCCAGTCTATACTCTTGCTGCGTGTAATCCTCCTAGTGCGGTCCTGAAGCGAATTGAAGCAATTTTTAGCAATTTCTTTTGGGGCTCGATCCAAGGAGCTCCAAAACGAAGATGGTTGGGATGGGCGAGTATTGCCCGAACTAAAACTGAAGGTGGTCTTGGTGTTAAAAGGCTAGAAGATATTATGAAAGCATTCTCAATCAAGTTATGGTAGAAATTTCGATCTCATGATAGTTTATGGGTGAAATTTTTTATGTCAAAGTATTGTGCTCAGATGCATCCGAGTACAGTTAGAATCACCTCAAATTCTTCTCATGTCTGGAAGAGATTATTGGAAGGTAGGGGTTTAGCAGAGCCACATATCTTGCATGATAATATGGGGATACATTGGCGGAGACAGTCGGGTAGATTCACCCTAGCTTCGGCGTAGGATATCTCACGTCAACAGTGGCCTATTGTACCTGCTTTCATTCACATATAGGGGACTTGCATCCCATATAAATGGTCGATATTGCTATGGAGGGTGTTGCATAACAAACTACCCACAGATGATCAAACTATGAAGCTTGGATTTAGTTTGGCTTCGCAGTGTCACTGTTGCAAACATGGAGCGGTTGAAACAGTTGAACATATACTCAATTCTGGAGAAATGGCAAGAGAAGTGTGGGTTGTGATGCAAGGAGACTATAACATCTCGTGTGCAGGTCGATCCTTGGAACATAGACTGAAACGTTGGTGGCGTGGGGGTCGACTTCATCATAAGCAAATTTGTGTTCGTGCAATAGTCTGGGTACTTTGGAAAAATCGAAATAAGTGAAGATATGAGGGGTATATGTTCTCATCAGACATGTTAGTGAAAGAGATCCGAAGGCAGATAGGCAAAGCTTCAATCAAATACAGGCATTAGACAAATTGATTGTATTTTTTATTTTGGTTAATCTTGTAACCTGAGTTGGAACTCCATTTTTATAATTAATAAAATCTAGTGTTCTCCTAAAAAACAAAAAAAAACAAAAAAAAAACAAAAAAACAAAAAAAAACAAAAAACAAAAATATATATATATATGTGTGTGTGTGTGTGTATGTGTGTGTGTGTGTGTGTGTGTGTGTGTGTGTGTGTGTGTGTGTGTGTGTGTGTAATAGTATATGTAAATGTATATTATTAGTATTTCCGTAATATTATCATTATTAATTTTACAAGTAGCATAATACTATTAGTATATTTTATTATTATTATTATTTTTTGTTACTAGTACAATATTATATTTTAAAACTATAATTTTTTTCCTATCTAATTTAGTTTCTAAAACCTAAAATATATTATTATATATGCCTAAGATATTGTGAATAAGCTTTTGCTCTAAATTATTTTTGGATTTTGTATTTACTAAAAATATTTTGACTAGTAAAGATATAACCCTCTACCTAAATATCCTAGTTTTCTAATTAAGGTCTTTAGCCTAAAACAATTTTTGATTTTTCAAGTATTTATCTAAAAATATATTTTAACTAATAAAAATCTAGTTTTCAAATATTATAATTATTTCCTAAAAAAAGTATAAGCATTTCTTCAGGAGTTTTCATTGATTATCAAGGCTGATCATGACTAATCGTGCACTCCTATTTCCTCGCGAATTTGGACCCCTTCATATCGACCATGGCTATTGAACAAATTGGGACATATCAGATCATTGCACCACACCAGAAAAGATATCTTGCCATATTTACTGCTTATAATTATTCTGCATCATTACTATTTAGTTACTGCATATTTATTATTTGTCTATTTCTAGTTCATCCAGTTGCATCTCTATTTACTGTTTATGGTTTACTTTACTGTGCTTCATATTATACATGATGCAAGTGTTAGTCATGTTTTCATTCTTATCTTTAAATTATGCATATGGACCTAGAGTTAAGGGACTACCTCATGTTTAGTACGCATTTCATAACCTTTGACACGGATGTACCACGAGATGTGTATGAGTTGTGAGTAGCATATAGAGGTAACTTGTAACCTCACTTTTCTATATATATATATATATATATATATATATATATATATATATATATATATATATATATATATATATATATATATATATATATATATATATATATATATATTTTTTTATATTTATATATATATATATATATATATATATATATATATATATATATATATATATATATATATATATATATATATATATATATATATATATATATATTTTATATATATATATATTTTATATATATATATTTTTTATATATATATATATATATTTTATATATATATTATATATATATATATATATATATATATATATATATATATATATATATATATATATTTTATATATATATATATATATATATATATATTTTGTTATGCGCTCGTAGCGCAAGTGGCACGAGGGGGGGGGCTCTCGGCGGGGAGACCCGGGATCGAGCCCCCCCTCCCGCACTAGCCGGCTGGGTGGCGCTGCCACGGGCTAGTGCGCGGATGCCCGGACACATAAAAAAAAAAAATATATATATATATTTTTTGTTATAGTATATTATGTTTTCTAGCCACATTTTATATATAACCAAGCCCAATTCTTTGATAAGCCAGCCAATCAGTAAGCCCATCAACCTTTCTTCTCAAGTCAATTATTTAGGCCATAACCTACATATTAAAAATAAAACCCAGCCGTAGAATAAGAGCCACCACTCTTATTAAGAGTTTCAAGCCCACGAATTTGGGCCCAAGTCACGATCGAGATATCAAGCCTATAATTGCTTAACTCGGCCGAATGGTAAAACTTAGCTATTGGTTGACTTAAAAGTCAGAGCCAACCCATCATCCCAATCGTCTTCTTCTTTCTCTTCAAATCTCGGCCGGTCGTTCGTCGACCAAGCACCGGTGCTCCGTTGCACGATGCAACGACAGGCGGCAGCCCTCGACTACGCTAGAGCTTCCCGAAGCTTCCTCTATGGACCTAACCGAGCCAATCTCCACCGTTCGCTTTCCACCACCTTAACTCCGACGATCTTCGTCGACCGCCAATAATCGCCTCTCCCTTTTGCCGTCTTATAAATACGACCCCCTAATATCTGTTTTTTCATACTCTAATCCATTGGCGAAGTCCTGCACAATTTTGGTCAGATCCCCATTCTTCCTCTTCTTTACGAAGAGTTCGTCGGCCATGGCGATGGCCACCGTTACAGCGGCATCAGCTTTTTCTACTGAGTCGATTGGTAGCGATACCTAGGCACAGTCTTCTGGTGGTAGCGATAATCGATCGACGAACTAGTCCAGCAGCATCGTCTATTTTCTAATTCCTCGTGGTCAATGAGAGATCAATTGGTAAGTAATTTTATCGATGACCTATCTTGCGATTCATTCTCGATCGATCACCAATTATTGAATCGTGTCCATTATCTTTATCACCATAGAGAAATCGACTTTGGCCAGTTCCTTGGATTATAAGCATCGTCGATCATCTTTCCGATCGAGCCTCAACCATTATTTTGTTTTGGCCATGCTCCATTGAAGGAAGATTAGCTAATACCGATATAGACGAACTAAGATTGGTAAGAATTTGGAATCTTGGGTTATGAATATGTTCTAATGAATTGTCCTTATATCCCTAAAGTTTTTCCCGATCAAACAAAATAAGAGAATTCTTCTGAAATAATTTTCTGTTCTTGGACATGATACACTCGACGAAATGACCAAGCCAGTTCTCGTTAGGTTTGGACACGGGATCGGGAGTATCGGATACGAGGAACGTTAGCAGTATCCCTTGATTGCTTCAGGTATGATGCTTCTTGCTAACTGTTCGATGTGGCGAGTTAATTTGACAACTTTGATTTGATTTTCCCTGACACTGTATGGAGACATAGAGGGGATTGTGTCCATTATTGATGCAAAACTGGTATCTGTTTCCAGCATAGGAGAACTGTGCAAATTTGAAGGTGAGGATCCTATGCAGTAATTGTGAATCGATTGATTCAAATCAATTAGGAGAGTTATTCGATTATTATTCATTAGCCATTGGGTTTGAATAGGGCAACCCTATTCGTATCGCTGGGTCAAGGGATTTGAATCAGAGTTATGGATTATTATTTAATTACCATTGTTGAACTCTATTGAACTAGTGATAGGTTAGTGAAGAGTGATTGAATTTGAATTTGAATTTGAACTACTGATTAGTGGCTGTTAAATTGTGGGACGTTAAATGGTGAGATAAGGTGAATTGGGAACCTGGCCTGTGGACAGTGAGTTAGAACTAGTTAGATATTTATTTTTAAACTATTTTTGTGAGTTTTTAGCTTGAATAGTTGGATTGCCAGCGTAGACTTTTAAGTATTGGGCCTGCTGTTTTGGACCTTAATAGTCATTTATTATTCGAATGACTATTGAGCTATGATAACAGATTGTGAGGGTTGATACATTATATCCAGAGCTTGGGCTCTCAAGCTTTTAGTTGGGTTTAATCTATTAGACTAAGGGTGGTTTTGGGACTAAGCCAGAGTGTTGGACTGGATTATAGGAGAGTAAATATAGAAAGAGTTGGTAAGAAGTTCTGAAAGGTTATTTAATGATGATTTGTTATTAGTTATTAACAATAAGAGTTTGATATCAAGGTTTAGTTGTTTGTTAGTAGTAATAGCTTTAGAATTTGATTAGGAATTTCTTGAGAATATTGTTCTAGTTCTATTTTCCTATTCCTAGGCGACTTAGAGGACATTGACAATTTTTGGGAAGAGGCAAGTACTTGTTACTCAAGTAAACACATTGCATGCATGTCATACTTTACATGTCTTTTATTTATCCTTTCACTTGCTTGCATGTTGTCGTGTCGTGTCGGAGAGGGAAGAACATTATAAAGCATGTAGTCACCTAATCCTGGACATATGCTTGATTATTAGTGTAGCATACATGATATATCTTATACCTATACCTGACTGCTAGTATATCATTGCACTATAGAATATGTCCGTTTACTTGACTGCTAGTATATAGTACACAAAATGCCTTACACTAAACTTGACTGATAAAATATCGTTACTATATATTTTATCCCTGTTAGTGTAGCGTACATGGTATGCCTTATACCTATACATGACAGCACACCATTACTCATGCTCAAAGATGTTCTTATGCATGATTCATGTAGCTAGTGCATATGTCAGTTATTTTCTTTATTTATCATTTGTTCCTGTTTTATTTCCTTTGATACTCTGTTATGATTTGGTTGAGCTACTATGTACTTTGCTCTGTTTTCTGACAGGATCGTTGATTACAGGTGAGGTTGATCCCTTAGAAAGTTATGGCAAGCAGATAGACCTAGCAGCGGAGCCCACTCCGGATGCTCGTCAGGACCGGGACTATATTCCCGAGATATAGATGCATGTATAGGATTTGATTGGATGTATTGAGATTGATGATATGTAGCAGATTTCGATAGCCTTTATATTTACCGGTTTTGTATCCGGATATTCATGTAAAATGTTGTAACAACTGCTTAGTGATATTTGATGGTTAGTAGTAGATAATTCGTGATAGATGTTGTGATGGGATATATGATTATACTAGATGATGACTAGTCTAGACAGCTGACTACCGCTGTCAACGACAACGTAGGCCAGGCATGACTCGATTCGTACCCGAATATTCGGGAGCGAATCTTGACATATTTTTGTGGTGGCCCATGCAGGTCTGATCTTAATAGTACTTAGGATTTCGGTACTATTAAGGGCCTGCTAGAAATAGGAAACTCATCACAGCATAGGCCGATTTATAATTGTGTATTGTGTAATCTATATTTTTGTGTTCCATGGAAGGTTATGGTTTTAATCCTGTCGCTTTCACAGAATTATCTTTTTTTAGGATTTATGCTAAGAGTACTTCTTTCAAAACTCCTCCTTTAAGCTCCTTGAAGCAAGCATATTAATAGACCATTTCGGACTTCTCTATTTTTCTTATAATCTAAAACCATTCACTATTTAGAGTTTTAACTCCTCATCTAGCAAGTTTATTGAATCTATTAAAATAGCCATTTCAAATTTCTTCATTGATTTTGGTTATAAATTCTAATTGATTTTCTCTAACCATTTCAAGCTCAAGTATTTCATTTAGAGCTATAGAGCTCATATACTAGCTATTTGACCCAATCTTTTCCCCAAAAAACTTTCCATTGGCTGTAAGAAATTATTTTAATTTCAGTATAGGACAATATTCCCTAAGCAATTTCCACGAGCCAATAAAAATTACATTCATTGGTTTCTTCCACTCAAAACTTCACCGTTTTTATTCACCCTGAATCCAACTAATTAGCCATAATCAGATTTTGATCAATTTCGTGTATATAAGCTTCTAACTTTGATCATTGAGTATTAGAGGAAGGTTGAAGAATGGATACTAGTTTTAGATTAATTCAATCCTTATGGTTTTTTTCTTCTTATTGATAGTCGATCCCTTGATTCTCAAGAACGAATATTCACACTGATATTACATGTCCTTCCTAGTGTGGTTGAATCTCCTTAGTAAATCAGAAAGCTTGCTTGAATTTGAATTATCAAGGTGCTCCTTTGAGACTCCTATAGATAAAGTTGAGAGAATATTCGGTGACCTACTATGGCATGGAAGCTATGCACTGCAGCCATTTATCTAAATTATGGAAACTACGACTCCACTGCAGCCAGCAGTGCACTGCAAGGCATAGGCTCTAGGTCAAAATGATTTCAGGTATAAGTTTTCGGATACTATTGAGACTATGTCCTAGATACATCATATTTTGATCACTTGAAGTTGTTCTGTCCATATCATTTGAAAATGGGTAAAGTTGAGAGATTATTCGATATCTACCATTGTTTGAGTCACGGAGCCAAAAGTTTAGCCATATGTACCCTAGCTATGCATGAATTCTAGGTGAAGTGATTTCGGATATGCTTGGGTACCGAATATTATTGAGACTATATCCATGTCCTAGATTTTTGGCCTCTTATCACTATTGAGAAACCATACCGGAATTAATTTGATTTGTTTGATTTTATCCTAACCGGAGGATTCTATTCCTAGCAACTATCAAAGATCACTTCTAATACCAAATCCAATAGGAATAAGGATTCATCTAGAATTATTACATAATTTTCCTAGAGTTCATTAAAAGATTATTTCAAATACCTTTTACCCAATCTCTTTCATGGCTCAAACTCAGGTGTGTTGTATATTTTGTTGATAATTACCTATTTTTGATATTTATATATATAAATACTTTTCAAATGGTTATATACATTTTGGTGGATGACTATGGATATATCTTTACAGGGAAGCATATATAGTTACCTATCAATCCTATTAGCTCATTCTAGTAAAGGCACCCTTGGGACCCATAGTTAGGCAGGTAAGGGCAAAAAGATAGTAGAGTAAGAACATAGGTAAGAAAGTTTGGTAAATAAGTTTTGAAAGGATTTTTGAGTTTATTGCTTGTCCAGAAGGAAGATGATAGAACCGTTAGTGGTGATATCGGATTCAGGAAGGAGTATGATGTTTTTGATTAAAGGCAAGAAAGAGAAATTATATGGAATATGTAAGAAAATAGATGATGTTAAAGAGAGATTAAGATTTGATAAGATTTCTCTCTCAGAGAAAGTAAAATTAGAATTATAATCTGGATAACCAGGAAACTTAAGAATAAGGATCAAGTTGAAAAACACTCAAGGAAATTAATTTTTGAAATTAGACAGATAAATGATGGATATGACCATAGAAGGATTAATAGGTTATGCAAGGGAATCATTATAATACTGAGGAATTATGACCAAGATATTGGCATACAACTCTTAGAATAGTTGGATAGTGATTAAAGAAAAGAAGGACCGTTAAGTTGAGATTGTGTTGAAAGATTAACAAAGGTTGGAGATTCAAATTTGACCAGATTCATGTTACAGTAAGAATAATTTTTGAGATATGACGATATTTTGAGATAAGAAGATAATAAAATTTGATTAGTGAGTTAGTCACTAGCTTTCGAGGATTGAGATTTTTCGAATACTCATATCATGGATAGACTTAGTAGGAATTTTTTTGACAATTGAGATTATAACCTTGATGAAGTCAAAAAAGGGAGAAGTGGCAGTTGATGTCTAAGAAATGGTTTGATTAATCAAATTGGCATATTATATGGAATAGCTTGATCGAATTGGATATATTTCTTGATCCCAAATAGAATTTGTTACAATGTCTGGGTAGTTACCTTATGTTTCTTGGTGCTGAGTTTAGTTAGCAATCTTAGAGGATCGGTCTGTAGGGCGTTAATGAGATGATTTTCTTCTTAAATATTTTGTTTTGAATTTCCTTTACTCATTGTAGTTATTTGATATTCTATCGGATCATCATTCAGTCATCCATAGAAACATATCAGACTTCATTTTTATCTCTATCCTGGTTATATTTATCGTGCCTAAATTTTGAATATTGATCATATCTAGACAACGACTCTTAAATCATGCTTATATGATTTTCGATCGTGACTAGATTCCTTTCTATCGTAGATCGTGCCCTAAGGATTTTTCTTTTGATTTGTTCATAACTTGACCTCTAATCATGCCTCAAAATTTTGATCATCATTTGATCATGTGTAAACTTGATCTTACATATATAATCTAGACTTTACTCCTGAATTATTTGATCCAATCGTGCCTAAACTATTTAATTTTGATCATTCTCTCAATTTTATCCTAGAATCTGATTATATTCGATTCCTGATCATGCCAACTGGCGTTATTTCCAAATTACTATTTTAATAACGTTATTTCTATATTTGATTGTGCTTAGGCATTTTTTGGCATTTGTCGTAACTATATTTATCATGCCTAATTAATTTTTGAATTGATCATGATTTTGATTTAATTGTTCCTAAACGATTTAGTCATTCTTCGATTCTATTCTAGAAGCTGATTTTGATTTTATTCGTGCCTAAATTTGATTCTAGATAATGCAATTTACGCTATTTTCAATTCCTAATTTAGATCGCATTATTTGATAGTGCTTAGGCAGTTTTAATCCTATACTTGATCGTGCCTAAATTTCGATTCCTGATCATATACCTAACTATGATTCTATCGTGTGTAGATGATATTGACTATGACTAACTAATCATGACTAGATAATTTTATCTATCATGACTATTTGATCGTACCTAAATGATTTCAACATTGGTCGTATCAAAACGATTTTGATTATGATCGTATTTATACGATTATATTTTTTATACCTGAAATATTAATCCTGCCTGGATGGTTTTGATCCTATTGACTATGATTAAATTTTGATCCTTGATCATACCTAATCGTGCAAAATTATTTCAAATCAATTTTCTTGATTATCTTGCCAAATCGTGTCATTTCTTAAATTTTGATGACAAAACTTTTCTAAGGTGGGTAGAATTGTAACCTTACTTTTTCTAAAATAAAGATTTGCCATTTTCATAATTAACTATTATATATTTCAAATAGTTTTATAATTTAGAATATTATATATTTATTTTATTTTATAAGTTAACCATTTATTTTTTTATAGTACATTATGTTTTCTAGCCATATTTTATATATAACCAAGCCCAATTCTTTGATAAGCCAGCCACTTAGTAAGCCCATCAACCTTTCTTCTCCCATAACCTATATATTAAAACCCAGTTATATAATAAGATCCACCACTCTTATTAAGAGTTTCAAGCCCGCGAATTTGGGCCCAAGTCGGGATCGAGATATCAAGCCCACAATTGCCTAACTCAGCCGATTGGTAAAACTCAGGTATTAGTTGACTTAAAGTCAGAGCCAACCAATCATCCTGATCGTCTTCTTCTTTCTCTTCAAATCTCGGCTGATTATTCATCGACCAAGCACCGGCGCTCCACCGCACAATGCAACGACAGGTGGCCACCCTCGGCTATGCTAGAGCTTCCGAAGCTTCCTCCACCGACCTAATCGAGCCAATCTCCACCGTTCGCTTTCCGCCGCCTTAACTCCGACGATCGTCGTCGTCTACCAATAACCACCTCTCACTGTCGCCGTCTTATAAATACGACCACCTAGTATCTGTTTCTACATCCTCTACTCTATTGGTGAAGCCCTGCTCGATTTTGGTCAGATCCTCATTCTTTCTCTTCTTCACGAAGAGTTCATCGGCCATGGCGATGGCCACCATTCCAGCGACATCAGCTTCTTCTACTGAGTCGATTGGTAGCGATACCTAGGCGCAGTCTTCTAGTGGTAGCGACAATCGTTCGGCAAACTACTCCAACAACATTGTCTATTTTCTAATTCCTCGTGGTCAGCGAGAGATCAATTGGTAAGTAATTCTATCGATGACCTATCTTTCGATTCATTCTCGATAGATCACTAATTATTGAATCGTGTCTAGTGTCTTCATCACCATGGAGAAATTGACTATGTCTAGTTCCTTGGATCGTAAGCATCGTCGATCATCCTTCTGATTGAGCCTCATCCGTCATTTTGTTTTGGCCATGCTCTATTGAAGGAAGATTAGTTAATCCTGATAGAGATGAACTAGGATTGGTAAGAATTTGAACTCTTGGGTTATGAATCTGTTCTAATGAACTGTCCTTATAGCCCTAAAGTTTTTCCCGATCAAACAAAATAAGAGAATTCTTCTGAAATATTTTTTTTTGCACATAATACGCTCGATGAAATGACCAAGCCAGTTCTCGTTAGCTTTGGGCATGGGATCGGGAGTATCGGATACGAGGAACGTTAGCAGTGTCCCTTGATTGCTTCGGGTACGATGCTTCTTGCTAACTGTTCGATGTGGCGAGTTAATTTGACAACTCTGATTTGATTTTCCCTGACACAGTATGGAGACAGAGGGGATTGTGTCCAGTATTGATGTGATACTGGTAGATGTTTCCAACATGGGAGAACTGTATGAATTTAAAGGTAAAGATCCTATGTAGTGACTGTGAATCGACTGATGCAAATCAATTAAGAGAGTTATTCGGTTACTATTCGGTAGCCGTTGGGTTTGAATAGGCCAACCCTATTCGTACTGTTGGGTTAAGGGATTTGAATCAGAGTTATGGATTATTATTTAATTACCATTGTTGAACTCTAATGAACTAGTGATAGGTTAGTGAAGAGTGATTGGATTTGAATTTGAACTACTGATTAGTGGCTGTTGGATTGTGGGATGTTAAATGGTGAGATAAGGTGAATTGGGAACTTGGCCTATGGATAGTGAGTTAGAACTAGTTAGAAATTTATTTTTAAACTGTTGTTTTGAGTTTTTAGCTTGAATAGTTGGATTGCCAGCATGGACATTTAAGTATTGCGCCTGCTGTTTTGGACCTTGAGAGTCATTTATTATTTGAATGACTATTGATCTATGATAACAGATTGTGAGGGTTGATACATTATGTCCAGAGCTTGGGCTCTCAAGATTTTAGTTGGGCTTAATCTATTAGACTAAGGGTGGTTTTGGGACTAAGCCAGAATGTTGGACTGGATTATAGGAGAGTAAATACATGAAAAGTTGGTAAAAAGTTCTAAAAGGTTATTTAATGATGAATTGTTATTAGTTACTAACAATTAGAGTTTGATATCAAGGTTTAGTTGTTGGTTAGTAGTAATAGCTTTAGAATTTGATTAGGAATTTCTTGAGAATATTGTTCTAATTATATTTTCCTATTCCTAGGCGACTTAGAGGACATTGACAATTTTCGGAAAGAGGCAAGTACTTGTAACTCAACTAAGCACATTGTATGCATATCGTGCTTCACATATCTTTTGTTTATCGTTTCACTTGCTTGCATGTTATCGTGTCGTGTCGGAAAGGAAAGAACATTATAAAGCATGTAGTCACCTAAGCCTGGACATATGCTTGATTGTTAGTGTAGCGTACATGATATAACTCATACCTATACCTGACTGCTAGTATATCATTGCACTATACAATATGTATGTTTACTTAACTGCTAGTATATAGTATACAATATGCCTTACACTAAATATGACTGATAGCATATCGTTACTATATACCTTATCCCTATTAGTGTAGCGTACTGGTATGTCTTATACCTATACACGACTGCTAGCATACCATTACTCTATACTCTTGACTTGATAGCCCTACATGCTCAAAGATGTTCTTATGTACGATTCATGTAGCTAGTGCATATGTCAGTTATTTCCTTTCTTTATCATTAGTTCTTATTTTATTTTCTTTGATACTCTGTCGTTATTTGGTTGAGCTACTATGTACTTTGCTCTATTTTCTGACAGGATCGTTGATTACATGTGAGATTGATCCCTTAGAGAGTTATGGCCAGCAGATGGACCTAGCAGCGGAACCCACTCTGGATGCTCGTCAGGACTGGGACTATATTCCCGAGATATAGATGCATGTATAGGATTTGATTAGATGTATTGAGATTGATGATATGTAACAGATTTAGATAGCCTTTATATTTACCAGTTTTGTACCCGGATATTCATGTAAAATGATGTAATAACTACTTAGTGATCTGTGATGGTTAGTAGTAGATAATTTATGAGAGATGCTGTGATGAGATATATGATTATACTAAATGATGACAAGTCTAGACGGTTGACTACCGCTGTCAACAACAGCATAGGCCGAGCATGACTCGATTCGTACCCAATTATTCGAGAGCGGGTCGTGACATAACTTGCATGTTGGCTGATCACCCATGCGCATGCATCAGGTATAACTGCTAATAGATGAATGCTAGGAGACTTGGCAGTTAATAGAGGTACAGTCTCGTGGATATGGCATAGATAGGTGTATAGGGTAGGAACGACAGTTCCTCGACGTATGGGCCAAGCATGCACTTCCTTTTGTACCCTGAAGCTGCGTTGGAGATACGGGCCAGACGACCTCTTTACTATTCCTGTTGGCCTCTGACGTTCAAGGAATACCATGCTTTAAGGCCCCTGGTGTCCAAAGAGGGGACTATGCCAATCCCATATAGCCAGAGTGCCCATGGGTTGAAGGTTTGTTCTTAACTACATGTTCACAGTAAAATGGTTAGGTGACTTTAGTTGATGTTTTATCACACTCCATACCAATCATTGCATGGGGTAGTATCACATCACAGAATAGTGTGCCACCCCTTGTCCTTGTTTGGTTGCAGGGGTGGTATATTGTTTCAATATTAGGATACTGGGCCTTGTTATGAATTAGAATATTTTACTTTTCCCCTGACTTTGTGACATATTTATATTCAGTTTATATGGCATATTTTCTGTATCTTGTTATGTCCCTCTGAGGACCTGGTGATCTTTCCAGGTGTAGGTGTTCATGACTTTTTGCAGGAGTTTTAGCCAAGATCATGATCTTCTCTCTCTATCAAAGATGACTTGCTCTTGGATCACCCTTAGCTGCTTGTGAAAAAAATCTCTTGTTTGTTATTTGTTTATTTTTCTTCAATCGCTTGGTAGTGGATTTGTCTCCACCCAGCAACTTGTTCAATGACTTTCATAATTAACATAATGAAATCTTTATTTCTCTTATTTTGTGGATGACATTAGTAAGCCATGACTATTTATAAATTGCATTTACAGCTTACGTATTTATTATACGGCTGGCATGTTTACGTACCTAGTCCTACGTATTTTGGACTGGGGCATTACAGATTGAATGGTATGGAGAAACGCATGTGATATAAGGCTAACATTTCTAAATAAGAGACGTCATCAAAGTCAGATCTTTTAGGTAGAAAAGTAAAAAAAAATATGATGGGACGCATTTCATAGACATATGAATTAAGATAGCCAGCATGAAATCTTCCAGTGAACAATTGTGTAGGGCACAAAGAAGATTTTTGAATGATTCCAAAGTTACGTCATCGGTAAATTGAACTTGCGTAATGCTAACTAAGGGTTCACCTTTAGCAGGAATACATAGGATGTCGCCTAAGTCAGTTGCATCAAATTTAATGTTAACGCTACGTACCCTTGAAAAGTTTTTTGCCATTTTTAAAAGACAAGTTGTAGTAAAACATATGTATAGCATTTATAAAAATACGAATGTGAGTTGCAACTAGTTCTTCAAGTTGAAGATTTTGAAAAAGAGGTAGAAAATTATTGTACTTGAGAAAATTAATGTGGTGCCCTGAACAAATAGGTCTATAAGAAAAATCATTGAACTATTTATTAGAATTTTCAAGAGACCGAAATAGAATCCATCGAATTCTCCAATGTTTGGCATTATGGGAGACAAAAGGTGATCAAAAGATAGTTTTCTCTTGGGAGCCATTAGAATTACCTAGAGATGGAAGAGAATAGAGATTTTTCAAAGGAGGCAAACCACCAAGTTAGGGTTTTGACAAAAACTAAGGTTTTGAAGGCTTGGTTGGAGGATTTTCGTGGGTCTGTTCGAGATTCACGAAAAGGCATTAATATATAGCAGCAATAGCCCTAAGATTGAGTGGGGTCGGCCAAAAATCTCAAAAGATGCTAATATATGCATAACCAAGTTCGGTCGAGTTCATTTATGAACCGAGTTCGGCCCAAGGTCAGTTGGCATATGAAGAATAATTTCTAATATCAACTTTATTTGAGGTATTAGTTTTCTAGTTTTAGATAAAACATATGAGCTATGAGTGCCAAACGGGCTTTATCAAGTCATAAGTTACTGTAAGTACAAACAATCTTGGAGTAGCTGTAGGGGCCGAATCCCAGCTAGTGGTAGTCCGAAGACACTTGACACCTTGTCGCTTAGGCTATTTATGCCTTTGTGACAGAAGGGCCCTTTCGGCTTGTATCCAAAATAGTCATAACTTTCAACAACTTAAATTGATGTAAGAATTTAAAGCACTGTTATAATCTTACAATTTATCTGAATCAAGAATTTCTAATTCTTGACAAATAAAGATGAATATATCTTTAGCCAGAGTTTTAGTAAAATGTCTGCTAACTGATGCTCTGTTTCTAACGAATTATAAACATATGTCCCCATGTTGTTGATGATCCCTTAAGAAATGATGTCTAATTTTATGTGCTTAGTACGTGAGTGACATATTGGATTCTTAGTGAGATTAATGGTGCTAGTGTTATCACAAAATATAGGAATATTCTTGTAATGCAGATCAAAGTCTTTTAGGTTTTGCTTTCATCCACAAAATTTGTGCACAACAACGTCCTGCGGCGATATAGTCAGCCTTTGTTGTTGATAAGGCGATAGAATTTTACTTCTAACTAAACCAAGAGACTAGAGAGTTTCCTAGGAAATGACATGTGCCACTAGTACTTTTTCGATCAACCTTGGATCCAGCAAAATCAGTATCCAAATAACCAATAAGATCAAAGGATGTGGTCTTGGGATACCATAGACCAATCGTTAAAGTACCTTTAAGGTATTGAAAGATACACTTAACTGCGCACATATGTGATTTCTTAGGATTAGCCTGATATCTAGCACATAAACATACAGAGAACATGATATCTGGGCGACCACCAGTTAGGTACAACATACTACCAATCATACCTCGATACTTATGTGTATATATATAGGTTTGTCACTTTTGTCCAGGTCAAGCTTCTTTGATATTGCCATCGGAGTTCCGATCGGTTTGGCGTTGTCCATGTCAAACTTCTTAAGTAACTCCTTTGTGTACTTAGCTTGATTAATGAATATTCCTTGTGATGTTTGCTTGATTTGTAAGCTGAGGAAGAAGTTGAGTTCTCTCATCATACTCATTTTAATTTTTTGCTGTATATACTGAGCAAACTCGTTACATAGTATCTCATTAGTGGATCCAAATATGATATTATCAACATAAATTTGTACTAAAAGCATAGAAGTAGCATAAGTTTTTATAAAAAGGGTCGTATCAACTTTTTCTTTTAAAAAACCATTTTTAAGTAGAAACGAACTTAGACGCTCGTACCAAGCACGTGGGACTTGTTTGAGTCTATATAGTGTCTTTCTTAGCTTGATATGTGGTCAGGATATTTGAAATCTTTAAAACCAAGGGATTGCTTAACAAAAACCTCTTCTTTGATAAAACTATTTAGAAAAGCACTTTTAACATACATTTGAAATAATTTAAAATTATAAAATCTAACAAAAGCATAAAGCATTCGAATGGATTCTAGTCGAATAACTGGAGCATACGCCTCATCATAGTCAATCCCTTCCTCTTGGTTATAGCCTTGAGCTACGAGGCGTACCTTATTATGTATGACTGAACCATTCTCATAAATTTTATTTTGGAACACTCATTTGGTGCCATTGACTGGATAATCATTTGATTTAGGAATGAGTTCCCAAACTTGACTATGATCAAATTTGTTGAGTTCCTCTTGCATAGTAGAGATCCAAAATTCAATAGTAAAAGCCTCTCCTACATTCTTAGGTTCTATCTTAGAGATGAAAGCAACATTAGTAATAATATTTTTATTATAGGAGCGAGTTCTTACACCTTTGGATACATCACCTATTAAGTCCTTTGGATGATCTGAAGAGAATTTCAGGCTCTTAGAAAGATCGTCCAGATGACTTGATGTGCTTGTATCCTTGGGCTTGTCATTTGCTTAAATTACATCATCATCATCACTTTCGTGTGGTAGTTGCTGGTTGAGCTCATTGAATATGATGTTGATTTACTCCTCAATGGTCAAAGATTGCTTATTGAAAACCCGATAGCCTTTGCTTTTGGAGACATAACCTAGAAAAATACCTTCATCGGCCTTAGAGTCAAATTTTCCTAGATTATCTTTAGTATTAAGAAAAAAATACTCTATTTAAAATATAGCATGCTGTATTTACAGCTTCTGCCCAAAAATATTTTGAAAGATTGTATTGATTTAACATGACTTTAGCCATATCGCCAAGAGTTCTGTTCTTCCGTTACAACACCATTTTGTTGAGAAGTTCTAGGACAGGAAAGTTCATGCGAAAAAAACTATTTTCTTTGCAAAAGTTTTTGAAATCACTATTTTTGAATTTTTCCTCGATGATCACTTCGGATGCGAGTAATCATGAAGCCCTTTTCATTTTGTATCTTTTTACAAAAATTGACAAACTTGGAAAATGCTTTTTTTATTTGCAAGAAAGGAAACCCATGTGTATCTAGAAAATATCATCCACAATGACATAAGCAAAAAACTTACCGCCTAGACTGGCAATCCTACTAGGTCTAAATGAGTCCATATGCAGAAGTTGAAGATGTCTAGAGGTACTTACAGCGTTTATTAACTTAAAGGAGAATTTAGTAGCTTTGTTCTTTACACAGTCAGAACATACCATATCCTTATTGAAGGGAATATCTAGAAGTTCTCTTACCTGTTTCTTTATGGATAGCCTAAGGATGGTGTGTCACGATCCACACCTGGTTTAGGGGCATGAGCACGTGGGTATGTCTAGCCTACGCCGTAATATCTAACATCTAAAAGATATAGAATATAACATGTTATCTCCGCACGGAGGAATAATATATCATCTAGAACATAGACTCAATCATAGATATCAAAGGAAGATGATAGCACGAATAGACAGGAGATGAAATGATGAAATAGAGTTTAATATCATAAGACAAATACAACAGAGTCTAAAAGTCTATAAATAAGTACAAATCCCGAATAAATGTAACAAGTCTCAATATATCAAGGCTGGAGGCAAATCCAGTAATAGTGATACTATCTAACTAACACCCATCTAGGAAGGCTAAGCTACTCTGCCAGGAGATCCACTCCTTGGATCTCTCGAGCACCGTTATAGGTAGGGCAAGTATCCTCAAGCTCGTCAACTGAAAAATATATCCAATCATGATTGGAACGGAGCACACCTCTAATAGCAGTTCAAATTAAATGATTAAAACTATAAATCAGTTGTAGTAAGTAGTACAGGATGAGCAAGAAATAAAAGAAGGACAAAGAATATAAAGAGCAGCTACCAACTAGAGAATAATAATAAGATGAGCAAAGTGGACAAAGAAATATGGTAATAAAGGTTATAAAGTACAAGAGAACTAACTGATACATAGTGTGTCCAACAAAAAAATATAAGAGAGTCCAGCTGGAATATATATAGTGAGTCCAGTCAAGAGGTACAAAGTGAGTCCAACAAGACTATAACTATACTAGTGTTTTGAAATACCTTTTCGACAAGTAAAAGGCTAGGGGTAATACGGCTCATTCTACGTGAGGTGTGCGACTGCTATCATTTCAAATTAGACCAGTAGTGGTGGTTACAGCATGTTTAGGAATATTTACATGTCTACTCAAGTATTTTCCCACCCGACTAGTACAATGAATCCAAGTTCCGACACGCATATCAAGTACGAGACCAGCCAGATAAAGTAGGTGTTGCTAGTAGGTGTTTTCAAAAATAGGGGCCAGACAAGTAAGATGTACGTGTCGCAAGTAAATGAATCCAGAAATACCAATCCGTGTTTCCATCGTGGTAGGAAATCAAGTATTACATTACTAAAACCTGAACTATAATAATCAGCAAATAATGGAAACTATCAGAGAATGTACTTGCCTTCGGTCCTTGAGCAGTAAATGTGAATCGAGGCCCAAAGTAGAGTCACAAAGACCTATATATGTGATATATATATATATATATATGTTAATTTGTGTTCTGGTGTGTTAAACATGGATATCTAAAGTGTGATATGCATTCGAAGTTAATTCTAGGTCAAAACTAGGTCTACGTAGTCAACTAGGTCAATTTGACTTAAAGATTGACTTTTGGAGTCAAACTGGTCAACCTTGGTCAAATCGAGTCAAACCTAGGTTATGTTCACCAATTTTAATATATAGACAATGCCTAATTTCACATTACTTACCTATCTATGTATATATATTACCTATATTATGATATTACCTATTACCTATATTAGGTAATTACCCCTTACCTATACATGCTATTATCTTACCCATATATGTTATGAAATGGCATTGCCTACCCTATACATATAGGTAAACATATAACCTATACTTAGATATACTATCCTTTACCTACCTACAAGTTCATCATCCATATTAGGTATAGGTAAACCCCTATATGTTACATCACCCTGGTTATAGGTATTATCCTATTACCCATATTAGGTAGATACCCATTACCTATACTAGGGTATTGCCTTTATTTGATATTGCCTTTACCCTATTACATTATCTACCCTAGGCATAGGTAATCAACTTACCTACTCATCCTAATACATTACATGACCTATACCTAGGTATTACTTAGGTAAAACTCCTTACCCTAGTATATAGGTAACCTATATTCTAGGTAAGCCCTTACCTAACCCATATACAATGTTACCTATATTTTATAGGTAAACATGTCACACCTGGCCTAGCCCTCATATACACACATACTTATGACACCAACCTATACTAGGGCTATACAAACATACTACTCATTGACCTACATGAACATCACACACTAAAACAACCCATCACAGGCCAATCAAGGCCTACAATGACACTAGACAGGGAGAAAACTCCATGTCCCTGTACTGCCTGGCCACACAGGCCTGTGGACAGGGAGGTGAACTCCCTAATCCTGTACTGCCTCCCACACTCCCTGGATAGTAACTCCATGTCTCTGCAGGGGCACAAAACCCTTCACACTATCTTGTACACCTGGGCATTGCCATGTGTAACCAATGCAAACCAACATGGGACCCTTATTGTAGGGAGCCCCTACTGTGGCCAATATAGGGCCATCACCCTATTATAAGCCACACTTCCATAGCCTGTCCTGCACTCCCAAACACCCTGTTGCCAAGGGTATTGGCCAACATAGCCTAGGCCCCCTGTGCATATGCACTAGTGCAGTACACTTGGCAATGCATATCCCTAATTGCAAGTGCAAACAGGACATCCTACTGCCAGGGAACCCTACTACACACCCGAGCAGTTCACCCATGTATCAAGCAACTTCTCACAGGCCTTTATCCCCGTGCACAAAGACTTGTTCACCCTGCACTGGCCTAACCAGCCTGCCAAGGCCAAGGCCAAGCATATAGTGAGAAGCCATGTCTGTCTGCCTAGGCTATAGTACCATATGGCCCTACCTAAGTACAGGCCACCCTCAATGATGTGGCGTATCTGCCTAGCATGGTACTGCAGTACAGTGCACTTGGCACTTCCTGCACCTCAAATACAGGTCCAACAGGACCTACCCCTAGTCCTTGTCACCCTGTAACCAGGACCTGGCCCTTCCAATGCACCTGCAGTACAATGCCTGCATACTGTATTGCCTGCACACGGGTTAGAACCCTCCAATCTTCTGTGCAGTGGGTTTAATACCCCTACCATGGTTCCCTCTTACTCTCACATACCCTCATGAAGCCACACATAGCACTTCTCCCTTAAACCCCATTCACCTGCACTCTCTACCAGTGTGTGTGTGTGTGTGTGCAATTGCACATACACACACCCATGTGGAAAACTGTCACTAGAAAATTTTCCCCCAATCCTCCAATCTTTCTCACCCATTCTCTCATATAAGAATTTACATATGAGTGTATGTTCCTTCGCCCACTGCCATGTTTACTGACCCATGCCACAGGCCCCAAACAGGACTCCCAATACTCCCTGCTACTGTAATGCCAAGGCACTGCCTCACATAGCATATGCACTCCAGTACACAGGTCATACTATGTTCCCCTCTTCCTTTACTCGCTAACCATTCACATTCACCTATCACTCACCACTTGACACTCTAACACTCTACCCACCAACACTCATGTGTGTTATCACACACACAACTCACAAGTCATCTACTGTCATATGGATAGTCATGAACTCACACATCTCCTAAGCTAATACACACCCTATAGACACATGTACACTGTCATATGACAGTTACCACTCCTAGGCACACAACACAAGGACACTTAGACACTCTCATTCACAAACATTCACCACCACTGTCACACTTGACAGCCCCTACACTTGGATACTACTTCTCTCACATTCAAGATACTATACTAGGGACAAACACATAAATATTAGCCCATAGGCGCTCACACTCATGAGCACATACTACCTACTCAAACACATGACACACACACTAAATACATTAGCCCATAGGCCAACACCCACTCATGAGCACATGAACATATCTAAAATGATAATTAGAAGCTAAATAGTGTAGTGTCCTAGTGCAATGTGTCATGTGAAATGTGATATGTTGTGACAAGTGTAGGAGTAAAACCCCTAAATTGTCTTCGTATCCTAATGTAACATGACACAATCTATTAGTATTCATATGTGAATACAATACTAGTCTCATACACTATTCACATGTCTATTAAGCCTATGAAATAATTTCACAAACACTTGGTGTGCCATCCTCATATTTTTCCAAAATGACACAAAAGCTCTATATAACATACCAAAATGATGGTTAGAGACTTAATCTTCCCTCTATGGGTACCCTAGTCTATGGGTGAGTTTCTAATAGTGTCATGCATGAAAATAGTGTCTAAACTAGAAGAAATGACAAGTTGTTTACATATTGGGAGATAGATTCCCAATAAAACTCTCAAGGAGGACTCAAGTGTCAAGTATGACATAATCTCCCAAGCTTTTGGACTCCTCTTCTTGTGCTCCTTGGTCCCCAAGCTCTAAGCCTTCTAGGATAAAGAATAGATGAAGGTTTGAGGAAGTTTGAAAGAGTTTTTGTGGAGGAAAGAGTGGGAAGTAGAGTGGATTTGTAGGGAGCTCTAAACTAGGATTTTGGAGGCTCAAGTGAAATGATGAAGAATGATTTCTCTCCCTATAGTGGCTGCCATAAGGGGAGCCCTAAATGTCTATGGGAAATGTCTAATTTGCCCTCCTTTAGTTGTCATGAACACTTAAGTTAATGTAGGGTTATTTCTAGTCTAAGTGTTTGGTTAGTTCTAATCCAAACCTTGACTTAACATGATTTAAATGTGACTAATTGTATCCAACCTAAAACATAGGTCCAACTGTCATGTCTAGTCCAAATAGGTTCACTAACCAAGGGGCCAATTAATAGACCAGTCTACTACTAAATGCAACCATCACATTTAATTAATAAAAATATATACACAATATATAAGTAATGTAAAATAACAAAAATATCCCTCTCTAGAAATGTGGTTGTGACATGGTATCCATATTTGTATGCCCTAGTCGCATGTGCCATAGCCAGCTGTCATTCTTGTTAGCATATAGGCATCTTCCTGCATGGTTAGTATCTTTTGATAGATAGAAAATATAGATATTGTCTTCTCTTATATCTTCAAATATAATATTGTGGTAGTTCTTTCATATATAGAACATTTGTCTTTTACAAAGTTAATGCCATAACCATGATCAGCAAGATGACTTATGCTGAACGAATTATATTTTAATTTTATAACTAGACAAACGTCCTTGATGATAGAATATGAAGGAATATCTACATTACTATTACCAATGATATAGCCCTTAAGGTTGTTATCGAAGGAAACCTATCCTTTATTTTTCATCGATAGCATTGCAAATAAGTTGGCATCAATGGTCATATATCGTGAGTAGTCGCTATCGAGAATCCACTTGCTCCTAGCATGAGAAGGAGGTTCCACCTACAAAACAAGTTGTAGATGTAATCTTTGGTACCCATTTTCTTGTGGGTCATGTTGTGTTAATTTTTGGTACCCATGCATAAACATTTGTATCTACCAATTTCTACTTCTATATAATCTAGAAATATGCCCTTTTCTTCTGCATAGTGACAAATGGCAAGGTTATTGGTGCTAGGTGCAGGATGATAGATTTATTTATATGAAGTCATGCTCTGTAATTTATGAGGATATCTATAGTAGAATGTGTGATTGTGTGGCACGGTGTGTTATGATTTACATGCATAGTGATGAGATTTGGATTGATGTATTTTATATGCATGATGATGAGATCTATTATCCTTTCCTGGATAAGTCTTATTGTGCGTGCTCACTTGCTTGGCTACGTGTCTAGTGTTAGGTTGGATAATAGGTTGTTCAACCATTTTACCCAATCTAGGCCCTAATCTTTTAGAGGTAGCACATATTTCATCATACTTAGTAGCTAAAGCATCTATTCTAAGAGTAGGTATATGATACTTCTTTTTTTGGATTTGAGTTCCTCCTTGAGTTTAGTATTCTCTTGAGATCTCTTGTCAGTACAATCAAGAGCTTCATAAAGATTAAGCTTAGGTTTGGATATCTCATCTTGATTATTACAAGAAGACGTATCCTTAACTTCTCCAAGTAGAGTAGTAAGTTTATCAATCTCAGTCTGATAAGATTGAATAGCTTTCTTAGTATGCTTGAACTTACTATTGAGCTTTTTATATTCCTCTAGTAGACCACTGAAGACATCACCTAATTTATCAAAAGTGTAGTTGGTTTTATTTGATACCCGATCAGTTAGTGCTATGAAGCAGAGGTTTGCAGAGTCTCGAGTCTTTTCTTCTTCTTCAAACTCACTTGTTTCCCTCTCATGCCAGATTCTTGTGTTAGCATACATTCTTGATGAAATTCTTCTGGATGGGCGATCACTTCGACTTTTTTTCTTTATCATTAGACATTCCCTCTTTATGTGGCCAAGTTTCTTGCAGTTATAGCGCATTGGCTTTTCATCATTGTTGTCGTTTGAATCCTTCTTTGATCTCTCAATTTTTAAAAATTTCCTGAAGTTTTTGGTGATCAGGGCAACGACATCGTCTTGAGAGTCATCATCATCAGTATCATAGTTGGAGGCTTTCTTGTGATGATGTTTCTTGAGTGCAATCGCCTTTTCCTTTGGTGCGGGCTCTTCAAATTTCTTGAGATCTAGCTCGTGAGTCATCAGTTTTCCCATGAGCGTCTCGAGGGTCATTGTTTTGAGATCATTCCCCTCGACGATTGCTATGGCCTTAGGATTCCAGTTCTTGGTGAGTCCTCTGAGTACCTTTCGAATCTTTTCGTAGTTGTTGTACTCCTTACCAAGAGAGGATAGAGGGTTGACGATGTCTAGGAACCATGTGAACATCTGAGTCATCGTCTCATTCTGCTTCATCTTGAATGCTTCATATTTGTGTTAGATGACTGTTTTTTATTTTTTTACTTGCGTGGTTCCTTTATTAGTAACCTCAAGAAGCTTTTATACTTTGTGTGAAGTGGTATAAGTAGAGACCCTATTGAATTCATTTTTGTCTAAAGCACAAAATAATATGTTAATAGCTTTAGCATCAAGATTGGCGTGTTTCTTTTTTGTGTCATTGTATTTATCATGGGGCTTCTCAGTTAGGTTGCCATCTATGACTATTCTATGTGGCTTATGATACACATCTCTTACGATAAACTACAGATCAAAATCAATAGACTTTAAGTAGAAGCTCATATGTGTCTTCTAGTGTGTGTAGTTGGTACCGTCAAATAGGAGTGGCCTATTTGTCGACTGTCCTTCACCATTATTGGTGTGGATAGATCCAATAGTTGCCATAAATCTTAGGAATATAAGTTCGGTAATAAGAGATCTAGGTCTGATACCAATTGAGGGACTAAGAGGCACTCTAGAGGGAGGATGAATAGAGTATAGAAAAAATATCTATCCAATTAAAATTATTCTAAGTAAAGGCAGTGACCAACCGTATAAAATATATGCAAATAAAAAACAAGTATTGAAAGCAGCAGAGTTTAGAGAGCAAATGCAAACAACGAGATTTGTATCCTAGATTTTCTCTAAGAGGACTAGTCCAGGCCCGAGAACTCTTACTCGGAGTTAAATCCACTATAGTCACAATAGTGAAACACAAGCTTTGAATTTGAAGCGCTTGTAGCTCCTATAACTTGTTTTTTTACCCGAAGCGCACAACGAATTCAACAACACGAGCTTTAATTCGAAGAACTCGCGAGTTCAGCAACAGAGATAAGCTTTTATAAACCAAGCTTCTACAACTCTTTACATACTTCTAACTGAGATCTCACTTGGAACTAGAAGACTGAGGGGGTTAATCTTGGAGATAGGAAGATTAAAGCTCAGAGATCATTTATAGGATAAGAAAGATGAGAAGAGATGAGTGAGTAAGAATGTGAAAATCTATGTCTATTTATAGGCTTTTTGTGGACAGAGTTCGGCCAGAATTTGGGTGTACATTTGAATATTTTTTGAACATTGGGAACCACAATATCTAGGATTTCACAACTATCTAGATTTTCTAAGATTTCCAAGACCGAGTTTGGTCCGAGTTCGGCCATAGTTCGGTCCGAGTTTGGTTACCAAGTATGGTATAGTTATTGGCTAGTTTTGGAATAGTTTGGTTGGAATAGGTTGGGATTTTTGTAGATGGGCTTATAGGCTGTTTGAGTGGACAGGTTGGGTTTGTATTCGAGTGGACTTCAGGTACCAAGTGCGACTCGATGTACATAAGTCCTAGACTCCAGAAATATAAAATTATATTTTTGACCAAGTACAACTTTCAAGCACCTCAACATAGTTTAGTCTTCATGTGACTCATATTTGCGACATATCGAGAAATGGTTTAGTTAACTATCAAAATTAAGTTGACTGGGACTGAATGGGCCAACAATATATACCCTTTCGCTTATTTGATTTTTCTTTTTTGCTTTCTCTCTCTTCTTTTATATATATATATATATATATATATATATATATATATATATATATATATATATATATATATATAAATAAAGAATATATATATTTTAAAGAATATATATATTCTTTATATATATATCTATATATATATATATATATATAAATAAAAATATAAAGAAACTATATATAAATAAAAAAATATATATAAAAAAAATATATATATATAAAGAAAATATATATATAAATAAAAAATATATATATAAATAAAAAATAAAAAATATAAAAAATATATATATATAAATAAAAATAAAAAAAATATAAAATATATATATATATATAAAGAAAATATATATATATATAAATATATATAAAATATATATATATATATATAAAGAAAATATATATATATATATATATATAAATCGAACAACCATGTCATATTTTCATATAGTAGGCGCAAAATGTTGCCTGTACATGTAAGAACATGACTAAATGAAAGAAGCGGGGAAGCAAAATGAGAACTACCGTAAAAGATTCTAAACCCTTCTGCAAACCCCAACCTCAACAGTTGAGGGAATCCCATAAGCCATCGGGGACGTGTTTACAGAGTCTGCTAACCTTGATAATCTGTCTCTTGACCTCGAAGATCAATTGGTTAGAGGTCAACCCACGGCTTTCATATCTATACTTGTTACGATTCTTCCAAATGATCCAGGTGATGGCGGCTGCAACGATCTGGTGATCATGGAAGGCTTTACCCCAGGTGGCTAATAGATTATTAAAGCCCACGATCACCGTCGACGGAAGATAGCCTGACGAAAACCTCAGCCAGACATCGGACGCTAGGTCGTCAGACAAGAAAATGTGTTCCACAGTTTTTGACTATCGATGTGCACAACAGTGGCAGGCTGATGCTAAGCTGAAGCCAAAGGAGGAGAGGGCATCGTCGGTGGGAAGTTTCAAGCGTAAAGCTCTCCAAAGCAAAATGGACCACTCAATCAGTATGCACGTCTGCCAGAAGGGAACAATGATAGGGGATGCCAAACCGGTCCCACCCGTAGTACTGCTGGCCAAAGCGAGTGAAAAGGAGCCACTGACCGTCAGCGACCACTATAAGGAGTCAGCTTCCTGTCTGATCACCGCTCCGGAAGCGGCTAAAGAAAAAGCCGCCTCCGCCCTAATCCAGTCATGCACTCTCTCCCAGTTCCAATCTTCATTGTTAGCCCAAAGGTCTCTGATAGTGTTAGAGATAGGGACAACCGGAGAAGGTAGTAAAAGATCATCCCCAGACCACCGTTCGAAGAAAAGAGACGAATCACCCGCACCCAACTGAAGATAAATCAATGGTTCGATAAGCTACTGACCCTTAATCAAACGTCTCTAAGATGCTGATGATCTGCTATTGGAGGTAGCAACAGAGGGGTGGGAGTTCCTGAAGTATCTGGCCTTCATGAATCGTGTCCAAAGGGAGCAATTCTCACAAAGCTTCCACCACATCTTTATCGCACAAGCGTCTACTATGTGTGCCAACCTGCAGAACCCGAGACTTCCCTCAGAAGTCGATCTAGCCATAGAGTCCCAACTGGCCCAGTGGTGCTTAACCATCACAGTGACCCAAGAAGAAGTTGGGAAGAGCCTTTCTATGTTGGAGAGAATCTTCTTAGGGGGCGCATGCGGCTAGCGTGTAAATCGGTATGGACGAAAGGACGTGCTTGATCAGAATCGTCTTTCCACCAGGGGATAAGGTAGGGTTGTGCCATCCCTCAATATTTTTCCTAATTTTACCCACTAAATCATTAAAAAGGCCTGAGTTAGTTCTGTCGTACACTAGCGGGCACCCTAGATATATAAAGGGGGGATACAAAACAGAGAAGGAAGTGATATTAGTTAACAAGAAGGTGTAGTCTCTGTAGACGGAGTGGTAAACAAATATAACACTCTTGTGAGGGTTGATACGCAGATCGGAACAGCTGGTGTATCTCTGTAACGTCTTGTGGACCACATGCACGGACCCAGCGTCATCGGAGGAGAAGATCAGGATGTCGTCAGCATACGCCAGGTGGGTGATGATCGGGCAACCGTTAGCAGTATGGAAGTGCTAAAAACGAGGGGTGCTGGCCATCTTATTGAGGTTCCTGCTCAGCGCTTCAGCGGCGATGATAAAGATCGTGGCCGATAAAGGGTCTTCCTGTCTGGCACCACGAGTTGATTTGAAGAAGCCCTCTGTTTGACCATTGACAATGGTGGAGAACCATGAATTATTGATAGATCTCCAAACAATGTCGATCCAAGTCTTAGAGAAACCGAAGGCCCTGAACACCCAGATCATGAATTGCCAATCTAGCCTGTCATAAGCCTTTTCCATGTCCAATTTTATGGTAATGCTCCCTCCCCTCCCCGAAAATTTTATGCAGTTGATCATCTCTTGGGCCAGTCGGATATTGTCTAATATGTTGCGGCCGCAAACGAACCCGCTTTGCTCTTCAGACACAATTTTAGTCCCGTCATACGATTGGAAATAATCTTGGAGATGATTTTGTTAGTAAAAGCGCACATACTCAAAGGGCGGAAGTCTTTGAAGGTCTCCGGGTTATTCTTCTTGGGGATCAGAATTAGGTTGCACTAGATATCGATTTAGGGTACCTGGCTCCTTAAAAGAAGGCAATGACCGCCTCGTGAATGTCCGACTTGATGATGTCCCAGCAGGTTCTGAAGAAGATGTCTGTGAAGCCATCCAGTCCAGAAGCACTATGCTCATTGAGTAACCATACGCATCTTTAACCTCAAGATTGGAGGGCAGGAGCTGCAGCTGGATGTTGTCATAGTCTTCGATCATCCGAGGGATGGCCGCCAAAAACTCCTCGTCCTTGTGAATGACGTCTTTGGTAAATAGCTGGTTGTAGAAGGAAGAAGCGGCCGACTGGATGTCCCATTGTTCTGTGTGAATGTTGCCGCTCTCATCAGTGATCTGGTGAAGGTTGAGTTGTTGTCTACGGCCTTTAAAGCAGGAGTGGAAGTAGTTCATGTTCTTATCGCCTTCAATGTCCCAAGTAAGGCTGGCTTTCTGTTTCCAAAATTCATCTTCAACTTTGAGACGGTATTTCAGAAGCGCTCTGGTGAGATTGAGGGAGGCACGGGCCGATGGGGAGCCTTCTCGGGCGAATAGGATCTCCGTTCGAGAAATATCGTCTTCGGCGATGCGGACCGCCTGGAAAATGTCGTCGTACGCTTCCTTGCTCCAACTAGAAAGTGCTTTCCTCATGGCTTTCAGTTTGGCTGCCACGCGTTGAAGGGGGTCGAAAGCATCAGGCCCTTCCCAGGCAGCCGCAACAATGTCTCTGAACAGCCGCAATAATGTCTCTGAAGGGGGTCGAGAGCATCTTGCCAAACTCTTAAATAATATTATTTTATTGCTATTTTTGTTCCCCTTGGTATTAAATATTTAGCTTTGTCCAAATCTTTTTTGTGAAATATTTTCCTTCATGATTCTCGTCTATGTACATTTTTCTGAAAGCAAGGTTTTAATTTCATGTAAAGTAATGATATTTACTTTATTTGAAAACTCAGTATTGGGAATGATACTCGAGATTTACTTTATTTGAAAACTCGATATTGGGAATGATACTCGAGATTCCCACCATGAAACCTAGTCTATATGCTATATAAGACTTACCATATAATTGATTCTTACTGGATTTGATTTTGGCAATTTTTGGGACCGGATATTTACTGTGTTTGTGCCCAGGTTTCGGATCTTCCGATGTAATTCTGCAGAACACCGCTGAAATTCCTAATAGACAACTTTCTGTGGGCCATTTTCTTGATATGTTTCTTCAGATCTTCCATCGAAATTCTGAATGACCAGTTTTCCTATTAACCATTTTCTTGTGGTGTTTCTTCGGATCTTTCGTAGGAATTCTATGAAAGATCGTCGAAATTCTAACTAGACACACAAAATTTGTTTTTCGAATTTATTCGAGTTTTACGCTTTCGTGCTTTATACTTACATGTTTATTGCTTTAACATGTCTACCTGTGATTAATGATTGTCTTGACTTGATTTATAGTGGTACATGTGCCCGACGTATGAGGGTATCTCATTACACCTTGTATACATGTCACGTGCTGGAGCACCTTGTCACTTCTTGTCTTGTCATGCACTATCCGGATACGTTGGTATCCTTTATGTTATGTCGCTACTTCCGACAGTTGTTATGTTAAGGCAACACACTGTTCCTGACTCGCTAGTAGTAAAATATCGATATCATGTTTGATGTTGTCCATCATGTTCCTGACTTGTATTGTATATTGCCTGGCTATTCTTGACATGTACTGTATTTGATTCTTGTATCAATTTTTGTTGTGACTCATCGCAATGCACTCCAGATCTTAGTAATCATAACATGTGGTTTGCTATCATATTTTTTATCTTGTCTTATCAATCTTGTCTATTCTTACATATCCCCAAAGGGAATATCATGTATATGAAGAATTCCAGGATACCACGGTCTGGACTTCTAAAGAAAATGTTTAGGATAATTGATTAGACTATTCATCTAGAGTCATTATGAGGGAAGGTTTCTTCGGTTACTTGCAGTCCCCTTTCGGCCCTAGACTGAATGGATTTAAAGCTCTCCATCACGAGGGGTACACTTCCAGCTTACCATTGAATGATGCATCTTCTTCTTTATCTTTTAGCTCACCATCGTGTGGAGCATCTTCTTTACCTTGCTATTAGCTCATTGTTGCGTATTGCATATATGAGCACACCTAAGGGTGGTGCATATCTCTACTTGTACTTTTCTTTTCCTATTTGGCATAGATAATTTAGGAAGATTGTGTGGCAGTAATGGATAGAAAACTCTCAAACTGCATATGATAGTAACTAAGATTTTTATAACCCTATTTAGCAAATGCAATAAGTCGTACTTATTGCTTGGCTATGATTGATGGATGGATTCCATTTTTTGCTTTTGTTATTGTCTTGTTTATGTTTTACTTGTATCGATGAATGATTAGAAGCTAAGTTTTTTTTCAAGAAATGGTCTGTAATCCCAATCCTTGTCTGGTTTACGGATTGTGGATTGGATCCAAAATAGTCCCTATGTTCTTTAGTTATTCATCGTCCTATCATATACTCACATGCTATTCTTGTTTACTTTACATGATCATGTACATGCTTATATGTTCCTATTTATTTACATGTTTCTAGTTTTCTTTAATGTTTCCTTGTGTACTTTACTATTATCCTGCTGTCTTTTCATTCTGTCTTTATTATACTTGTATGTTGATTTTAGTTCATAGTTAACTTCCTTGTGGTACTTGCTATTTTGGGTCTGATTCCACTGGTTTTTTTAGGCCAAATTTGGTAGCATAACAGGAGGATCTACCGTACCTCCTACTTGATGGTGGCCACCAGAGCACAATAGTACCTGAGTGGATTTTTATTCCTTCCTTTCACTAGTATTTGTATATATATTTTTATGGCATTTAGCCTCCGAGTACGTGTTTAGCTCGTGTTTTGGACTTGACATCTAGCATACGGGCATAACATGATTTGTTATTCTAGAGTTGCCCTTATATGACTATTACTCTTATTTGTTTTCCATTTTGTATTACTAGCTCCATGATCATTTATATAGACATAGTTTGGGATGCTTTACTATTTTATGTCTGATGATCATACATCTTGTACTTTACTTATTTGCTTGTGATTGAGACACCTAGGATTACGTGACCTAGTTTTGACTATTAGATTGTAGCAGTAGCCCTCATGTCTTATACAGTCGTGACCTTATCTCGGGGTATTGGTGTACTTTGGTATACGTAGCTTGCCTAGCTTCACCCCCGCTCTCTAGTATTTAGGTTCTGGGCGTGCCATGTATAGATAGATACCGATCTTGAACATCATATATGCATCGAGTAGCATTATAGTCCACTTGATACTTATACGGCCATTATCATGTCCAGATACTACGTATTTTAGGATTGGGACGTGACATATTCGGAGCAACCCACCATATAATTCACAGTTATAATTCTCATTAATGGACAAATACGTTACCAAAATCCATAACCCATAATCCTTAATACGTATAATAGAAATTATAATCTCAGAGAAAATTTATGCGAGAGAATTACATTCTAACTAAGAAATGGCTTTGAGACAAGTCTGTGGACTCGTACTTGAACTCATACAACAATTAATAGTGAATTTATAGATAAAGAAATTAAAATGAACCAATATCCTATTTTTTTTAAGTCTCGGGACACTAGTATTTTGCCCTGATGTAATACCATCTCTTAAGAACAAAAAATCTACATCGTTCACTTGGTGGATAGCCAAGGAGAAGGAACTTCGCTTGCCCATACTTTGAAATACTTTATATGAAATTAGGAATTAAAATTTCAGTCGGGAATCTCACTTTTTAACTACAGCTACATAAAAAAGGAAATCAGAATGCACTATTATTTTAAGGAAACATACTTTATTCATAACATGAGTTAATTCTTTTTTTCATTTATTGCGGATACTTTCTTTTTCTTTTCTTTATTTGTATAAATTGGATAGGATGATTTGTTAGTAAGATTTTTTTTTTTGAATTGTCAATATTTCAAAGGTTTGGTATAGCTCTTCTACCACCAAAAATGCCTTTCTCTTTTACTTCTTGGAGTGCTACATAAATCTTGCTCTCTAGTTTATTTTTCTTAAGGTATGTCTTCTATAAGGTTACCACTTACCATCCTCTTATTATTGTCCTTCGTGCTACTTTACTCCTAATAACTTTTTAAACTCTAAACATGTCACTCATCATATGCTTTAACAACTTTGCTCAAGCGCTCCACTTGGTGTCATTTCCTTCTTCTATATTTCTTTTCTGATGGCGAGACAAAAGTATAGCCATGTGATTGCCCGCATACGTGCCATGAGGTGGGAAGCATTCAAAAGCATTTGATCTGCTTGGATACAACAACAAGTCCTTATTGATATTTGAGTGAAATCTTTGTAGACTATACTAAATCAACTTTTCTTTGGACTCTCCAAAGGTTTGTTCATTCATGTGTCTTGTTTCTCTGACTGAAGGCATATCTAAGCCTCTTGTCTCAAGTTCCAAATTCTATGAACTCATTAGCATAATACAAACTCAAACATCATAGCAGTATTAATCATTCAAAAAAATTAATTAAGAAGAATTGAGAATTTTTACACCAAGACAAGCATTTTTTTAACCTTCATAGTTTCAAAATCTGCAACTAGGATTTATTTTATCTACTAATTTTCATTACTAATTATTTTTTAGATAAAAAATTTAGTTAGCATTAGTTTAGATATTATTTTCTTTAGCCCTCGATTAGAAGGTTCCATCCTAAATAATTAGATTCATTTCCTAACCAATTAATTCATTTCCCATTATATCTAGAATTTGAAATTAGAATGGCGAATGGCAAACTTGTAATTATTACCAAACCATTCGTACAAATGGTCGGCCACCTATAAGTTTTTTCCTCCATTTTATTTCACTCCACACTTCATCTTCTTTCTCAAGTCATCTTCTCTAAAATTTCTAAGGAGCACCAATCCTAATTTCTTCTCTATTATTCCAATTCAAAGCAATCCTTCTTTAAAACTTCTTTAATTTCTTCTTCTAATGGGGAGCTAGAGCTTTGGAGCACAAAAAATCTTAGAAGGAACACAAGCAGGAAATTGTGTCCGGTTCATCCCATTTTCACCATCAAATTCGTAGATCCATAAGGAGGATCTATTCCACATAGGTATTGATCTCTTTCCTCAAAATTCTATGGTAAAATTCCAATTAGATCTAGTAGGAGACCTGTAATAGTTAGATCTAACTCTCTAGGTGATGAATTAGCTTGTTATGAATCACTTCCTAACAGATCTAGGTGTTAGAATGGAGAATTGGCTTATGAAATTGTGTCCATCTAGTGGATACATGTTCCCCAAAAGGATTTTGTGTCCAATTATTAAATGTATTTGTGTGCTTGTGACCTAACTAGGATACTAGGAGTTTGTGTCATGATACTTTAGGATACATATACTTTTAATTTGGTTTTTTATATGCAAATTTGTTTACATGTGTCATATTGCCATATATCATTCTTATGGGAGTATAATATTGGATTGGTATCCTATTATAATTTTACCAGTATGTGGAGGGGGGTTGAATAGTAAGTGAACTGCAGTAATTTGTTAGTTGTAGCAGTTAGGATACTGCTAGTGCAGTAGCACTCTGTTCCATAGTGCAGATACTGTACTGCACACAAATGTGCAAGAGTAGTGGGGTTTCCAAAGTGAGTAGCAGTAAATATAGTGAACTGAGGTAACTGCAGCAGTGCTTGCAGTAAGTAGTTTACAAATAATGCAAAAACTTGTGTGTTAGTCCAATAGTACGTATTGATGTGCATTTTTAAACAATTACAGTTTCTGTAGAGGTTTGTCTGTCGGTTACGTGTGTGAGAATATCAGTGAGGTAAGGGGGGTGACCATAGGTAGCAATCTTGGCTGTATAAGTGCAGCAACAATAGTAGTAGTTTACTACATGTTTTCTTGTCCAGTTAGCTATAGTAGCAACAATTGCTAGTGGTAGGGTGTTTCCTGTGCTGCAGGATACTGCTAGTGTGCAACAGTCTTCCTGGTAGTTACTTGTGTGCATGTACAAATTTGTGTAAATATGGAATGAGTGTCCAGTGCAGTGTAGTAGTGCCGGGTATTACTTTAGGGAAAGGACTGATATGTATGAGTGTATATATCAGTGTATCTTGGGGTGAGGAGGTATGTGCAAAAATATGTGAAGTGTATCATAGATGTGTGTATATGGGATAGATTGGTAGCAGTATATATGCACATATATATGTCCAGAAATTGGACAACAATTTTAGCTGCTAGTAGCAGCAGTTTTGGGTAGTGAAAGAAACTGTACAGTTTGTAGCAGACTGCATGTTCTGCATAATTGGATAAGGGAGTATCAGTGGTATGTGTGTGAGTGTGTTGTAGTGTATCCTTGTGGGCTAAAGTATATGTGCCACAGTTATGGCTGATTCATGTCTGTATCAACAAGACATGTTAGGTATAGATAAGTACAGCTGCACAAGACAATAGTAAACAAAGGGGGTGTCTAGGTGTAGGTGTAATATACAGGCTGTGAATCATGTGTGTGCTGCAGTTTTGAAACTGCTAGTGATTGCATATCTATGTATGTGCACATGTGTGTATACCAGAGTATAGAGTGTACCATTAAGGTAAGAGTATCAATGTTGAGTATCTTAGTGTCAAGTATATATATATATATATATATATATATATATATATATATATATATATATATATATATATATTATATTATATATATTTTTATTTTATTTTTTTTATAAAAAATACATGTGACATATGTCAAGTATATATATATATGGATCATGTGACATATACAATTTGACATCTAAAAAATACGCAATCTCAACCGCACATCATTTTAAATAAATATTTCAGATTTTATAAAGTAATTATAATAATTAGCTAGCATGCATGCCAAATTGAATATCCCACTAATTAATACAACCTACCATTAATTATCATGCATGTCAAGTTTGACTTCCATGTATGTAAATTTGGTATGTATTTAATATGAATCATTCATTTCAAATGATGTGCAGTTGAGATTGCATGTTTTTTAGATGTCAAATTGTATGTGTCATATGATTCCTATATAAATATATATTATAATTTATACAATTTGATTATAAGATAAGATATTCATATATATATATAATATATTATATCTATATATATATATATATATATATATATATATATATATATATATATTACTGATATAAATTATGTATATATTGTTACGTTCCGATTTCGTAAATCATTTCGTCGTCATATTAGCTGTATTGAACCAATCGTCCTCGTTGGGCGTGATATCGTACAAGTCTGGTGTTGCGATTGTACAAGGTAAGAATGTGCACATTTGTGTCCTTTTTGAAATATTGAAACACAGCCACATATCATAAATATTGAATACACAATATATAAAGACAATAACTTATTTCATTGATCAATAGCGGCTGATACAACTTTTTTCAATACACTTTAAAATGTCGTTCCGGCTTACATTGATTCAATAAAAGAAACACAACTGATAGGCTGTCATGAAATAATTTTCCATTCCATACATTATGCCCCTTTATTACAGTAAAAATCTAAGCAACAAATCTTGAAAGTCTTCAATACTTTATGTGCCTTTATTCAAAAGTAAATTTGAAAATAGCAGTAGCAAAAGCTTTATTTCTCACGTGCACCCGTGCCTTCTCCAGTACCTGTGGAGGAGGTCAGCACATTTGAAATAAACTGGTGAACCCCCATTGGCCCACTCAGCTAAACCAACACTTTTGAAATTAATGACAAGCATTTAAATCATATAATCATTTACTAGGGACTAACTATTTGTAAAGAACAAAAATATGCTTCTTATTACAAACTTAGAAAAGAGTACAAGAGTACAATTGATTTCTGGGGAAGTACAACTATAGGAATCTGATCAGAAGCGATCACTTTATCCCTTGGACGATGTGATATCGAAGACACGAGCCTCTGGAGGATGCAACAGCACTTAGTAGGAGATTATGATCTCTCTTCATGCTTTGAGATTGATTTGAAACTCTATTTATAGAGTTCTTGAAATAACTGTTTAGCAGTTATTCTAGGTTACGCGTATTTTAGGTTGAGCGCCTCCGGTTCACTTGCGCGAATGGTTGCAGTAACTATTGTGGATGCATGGCATCGTTTGATTGAGATGCATATGGTCGTGAGCAGTGTAGTGGGCACGTTCTGTGAAGTTAGTGGCTTGCGCGCCACGTCACTCTGTTCTGAATACTGTTTGATCACCTTGTGCGAGCTTCATCAGGTTGCACATGGCACAATATAGCAACTTGCACGAGCGGTTGCACCAACTATTGTAGACGCTGACATCATTTGATTGAGATGCGCGTGGTCATGGGCAGCGTAGTGGGCATGCTCTGCAAAATTGGTGGCTTGTGCGTCACATCATCCTGTTTAAAAATAAAAAAATGATCAATGGCGCCACCTAGTCAGGCTGCGCATGAGCACAACCCAATAACTGGCACTTTTGACTAGGTCTCCTGTGTTGTGCTGATTAATTCTCGTACGACACAATGACTTACACGAACCAGCTGTTAGCATTAATTACATGTTGACAAAATCTTCTCGAGCGCCGTGTTGTGCGGGATTCGAACGAATTTTCCTTGATCTTTGTGCTGTCAACTGTCAAGAAAATAATGACGTCGTTACAGCTTCTCGAGGAAGTGGCCACATGTCGCTCGTGCAACTTGACTCCTGAGCAACCTGACTCCTGCGCAACCAGATGTTGGTGAAACCAGACGTCAGTGCAACCTGATAGTTTGGCGCAACGTAATGTTTTAGTGCCATTTGATAATCTAACACTTTAATAGGTGGCGCAGCTTGATTTTTAGCCTCTACAAGACCCCCTTCAAAGTTTTTAAAATTTGAAAATACTTCAAAGTTTTGAAATACTTTAAATTATGCTAGTTTTGTTTGGATTGTGCCAATTTTCTGTCTGAGTTGCGCCAGTCAACTCGAGCCCGCTTCTTCAGCACAAGTTGCGTGGTTCAGCCTCATTTAAAAATCTATAAATAACCATACTCTTTGAATTTTCATTCTTCACCATCGCTCAAGAGAAACCCTATCTTCTTCTCCGATCTTTGAAAACTTCGATCGACAGCAATGGAACCCAAGCACTCTGCTGCTGAGAAAGGTAAGACTGTGGCCGAATCATCCATGTGAGTTCCGCCTTCGTCACACCGAGAGACGGCCAACCCGGCCTTGGAAGCTAAGTATTCGACTATAGACCCGATTATCGACCATCATACTGATCATCGACCACCCTATTTAGGATTTGGCTTAATTCTGACAATGTGCACCTGCTCTTTTTAGAGTTGGAAATACTCCATAACTTGCACCTCCCTTATTAGGGTTTGGTTGCTGTCGACATGTATTGTCAGTGTTTCAAAAAGTTGTGCTGTCTTTTGGGCACAATTTTGACACGTTGTGCGGCAAAATACGACACAACCTGATTGCTGCGCAACCTGATGGTTGCGCATGCTGAGTGCGGCACAATGTGAGGGTCGGGCAAAAATAGAGCATTAAGTACTCGGTTCATTCCCAACGATGAACCTATTTATGGGGCACTCTTTTTCGAAACGTCTTTTTTCTTTCTCCCTCGTTAAATGATACGTGCCCATTTATTAGGAAGATGAAGAGTCGGCAGGGGCTAACCTTCACTGTGTATATATATGGGCATGATGCCCAGCCTCCATCTTCATTCACTTATGGCTTCCAAAGAGAACATGAAGCAGGGGATGAACAGCCATGACAACGGCAAAGCTTCTGAGAAGGAGTTACACTCTGCGCCTACGGAGTATTTGCTAGAAGCTGACCCGTCTCTGAGGGTAGAAAACTTTCTGGACTATTTTGGCCTGACCTCAACAGTTTTCACTCGTTCTAATGGTGGGCCATCGTCTTCTTTCGAAGAACGTGATGCATTAGAACATTGGAAAGGATTTATCCGTTTGATGTATCGTTCGGGAATCCATAACATGGAGGAATTTAGCACTGCCTTGCGTCAAGCTGATGACGAAAAGAAGAAGTAACGTGATACGAGAGCGTCATTTTACATAATGGCCATAGTGCCTATGTCTGTAGTGGTTGTCCACTTTTCCATTATGAAATGAAAATTTGGACCTTATTAATTCTGGCACATTTGAGCTTTATTGTGTAACTGTCTTGACACGTCCCACACATTTTTTAAACTTTTTTTGGTTCTGATATCACAAACTTCTGAACGACATATAGCAATTTTCGTGCTTTCATGCTTCATTATTCTTGAAATATACGCCTATGGATGTGCATAATGTTTCAGCCTCCATTGCATATGATGCATAGTTGCGATAAGAAAAGAACTTTTACTATATTCTCTTCTTCTTTTTGATGTTTGCAGGGGACCAACTGACAAAATTCCCCAGAACTGGTGTCGGTGACTTTGGATGCTATAAAGTTGAACCACTTTGACACACCCATTAGAGAGCTCAGGACTCTTCATGTTAAAAAGGGCTTCCTCGAGATGGTAGGAAGGGCCTTTATACATGAGATTTGGATGGTACAGACGACTCTAACCCAAGTATTTAGGAAGAAGAGTTTCTTTCACGGCAGAACAGAACTAGAAATTATATCACAAGGAAGGATGAGCATATTCCTATCTCTGTCCGTGCTGACAACAGCATATTCTCTGGTCTTTCTGAGAGAGAAGACCAGATGTGATTCCATTGTCCTACTTGCTGCTTCAGGTCGAGACGACAAGGAACTGGCACCAACAAGAAGATCCAAAGATGTAATAGACCTTCATTTGTTAGATTTAGAATAAAAATCCGAGATATAATAGATTTCCATCAAGATGTATCTATGTTTTTAAAGAAGGAATAAAGAGTGATTTTCTCTTCTTTATGATCTGATTTGATGTGATGATATAGAAAATAGAATCCAGAGGTAATATGGATGTGAACTCTTTAATCTATTGATAATCTTCAAGTCAACTAGAACTTAAAGACAGAAGACCATGTCTAAAAAGACAATATCTGAATTTATCATAAAAAAGATATCTTTTAAAACAGATGGGTTTCAAAAGACAGAATTGTTGATTTGGATAAACTCCATGGAGATTTTGAGTTTTTTTTTATTATCTATAGCTTTATTTACAAAAGAGTAAATAAATGATAATAAATGTAGGCCCATTCCCGCAATGAAGTAGAGATGAAAAAGACTGATGAATAAGCATGCCTTTTCAAGGAAAGGTTGTTTCGATTCCTGAGACAGAATGTTTGGCTTTTCTGTCTATAAATAGTGTGGAACTTTTTTGAGAGCATCTTCACCCCTTTGCTTTCCTTTGCAAAATGTCTTCAGAAGAAATGCCTAAGGAGACGGAAGTTATCCCGAAGATCGAAGCTGCTCTCGACACTCCTTCTGATGAGCCTCTGACACCTTCTCAGCCAGAAGTCGGAGAAAGCTTGACTATTCCTTGAGAGAAACAGGATATTCTTGCCGAACTGTGGAGCCTAGAAGAACTGCGAGAAGAAGCTCTGAGGAAGGTTGTTTGTGAACTGCTGGTGTCATCAGACAATAATGTCTTTGAGCTTCTTGCGAAATATGTTTTCAATCAAGAGGGCTCCGGTCCTCGTTAATTTTATGTATTCCTTATGTCAAAATTTATGCAAATAAAAAGAAATTTTATTTACATTCTGAGTCTCTGTGTTGATATTTCTTCTTTGTCTTCAAACATGATATTTCTTGAAAAATTTGCCATTAATGGGCATTATGGCGATTCGACCATCCATACCAGTCAATTGATAAGCTCCATTAGAGAAAACTTTGCTTACAATGTAGGGACCTTCCCACCTCACTTCGAATTTGCCTTTGCTCATGTACGTCATAGTCATAGGACGTCTGACGGTTAGAACTAATCTCCTTTCTGAAATGTTCGGACTTTGACTTCACGGTTGAAGGCTTTTGATAGACGAGCTTGGTATAACTCTATATGTTGTTGATATGTTGTTGAGCTAGGAGCCGTTTCTCGTCAAGTGCTTCAAGCTCCTAAAGTCTCAGACGATCATTATTTTCGGTTGTGAGTTCATTGGCAATGGCAATCCTTAGAGAAGGGATATAGATTTTCAATGGTAAGACGGCTTCGTATCCATATACCAAAGAGAACGGTGTGCAGCCTGTAGGAGTACGTACAGTAGTACGGTAAACCCACAGACATTTTCTAAGCTTTTTACTCCAGTTTTGTTTGTTGGTAGAAACAAACTTCTTGAGGAGTTTGATGATGGTCTTGTTAAATGCTTCTGCCAACCCATTAACTGCAGGATTGTAAGCTGTAGAAGCAATATTATTGATCATGTTGTCATCGCAAAATCGAGTGAACTTCTGACTGATAATTGTGGTCCATTATCATGAATGATTCGCCGAGGAACATCGAATATGTAGATCACATGACACTTAATAAAATTGATAACACTGCTTGTCTTACCTCAGCTAGAGATATAGCTTCAGCCACTTTGAGAATAATCGGTTATGGCCAATATGAACCGATATCCTCGAGACGAGGGAGGGTTGATAGGACCGATGACATCTATGCCCCAAGCTTCAAAGGGCCAAGATGCTGCCGTCGAGTGAGGAAATTCTGATGGTTGATGGATGAAGTCAGCATGGATTTGACATGCTCGGCACTTCTTGCATATTCGATTGCACCAGATATCATCGAGGGTCAATAGTAGCCCATATGGCGAATACGATCCTGTAATTTAGGACAGGTTGATGTGCACCACAAACATCGTCATGAGCTTCACGAAGTATTCATTTTGCTTCTTCTCCCACAAGACAGCGTAGGAGTAAACCGTCAAACGTTCGTCGATAGAGTGTCTTTGTAGTATGATTATAATAAAATCTAAGTGACCATCGTCGAATAGTTGTTGCCTCCTTAGGATCTTCAGGTAGGATATCATGGACCACAAGTCTACGAAAGGAGTCCTCCAGTCTTCATTGATGGCACAAATTTTAACTGAATTGTTGAATTCTATGTTTGGGTTGTTAACTTCAGTATTTAAGTTATTCTCGACACAAAATAACTATCTATTAGTGATGACGATCATTGGTTGCCTTCTTACAGGAATTGCTAATACTGCTGCAAGATTAGCGAGTGCATCAGCTTCCGTATTACACGCTCAACGTACATGCCCGATGAAGAAGCCTTTCAATGAAGTAGCCATCCTGATCGATGCATCATGATATGGGACCAGATCTTGATGTCGAACTTTGCATGTGCCTCTAACTTGATTGACAATCAGTTTGGAGTCTCTGTAAACTTCAAGATACTCAATATCTAATTGTTTAGCCAATTGGAGACCAATAAACAGAGTATTGTATTCAGCCACATTATTGGAATATGACTCGTCTAAAGAATAAGCTCTTTGAATAGCTAACCCTTCTGGTGAGACGAGACGATTCCGACTCCAGCAATAATAGCACCTTTTGGTCCAATTCTGGATACACCATCAAAGAATAAACGCCATGTAAGAATTTCTTCTGAAATCATGTTGGACTCCAAGGTTTCGTCTGGAATCTCGTCGTAGAGTTTAGACGTTTTGGGAATTGGATGAGCTGCCAGAAAGTCAGCAAGGGCTTGACCTTTGATAGACTTTTGAGGAACATAAACCATATCATATTGTGCTAACAATATGGCCCATGTTGCAAGCCTGGAATTGAGTATCCTGGGCTTCTTCATCAGGACCCGAAGAGGGTTAACTCTAGAAATAACGTGAATAGTTTGGCCAGTGATATAATTTCTCATCTTTTGAACAGCAAACATCAAAGCCAGACATTCTTTTTCTATTAGAGTGTATCGATGCTCAGCTCCAATCATTGTACAGCTAAGGTAATAGATAGCCTGCTCATGACCTTTTTATTTTCTGAGCTAATAAAGCACCTAGGGAATGGTCCATTGCTCGAACATACATCAGAAAGGGTATTCTTGACACTGGAGGCACTAGAACTGGAGGGTTCATCAAGTACGATTTATGTCTTCAAATGCTTGTTGATATTCTTCAGTCCAAATAAAAGACACACCTTTCTTCATGAGTTGAGTGAACGGTCTACAGCGTCCAGAGAGATTTGAGATGAATCTCTGATATACGCAAGCCGTCCTGGGAATCCTCAATAGCTCTTTTAGGTTGCGTGGAGGATGCATCTCTTGAATGCTTTGATTTTCTCAGGGTCAACGTGTATACCTTTAAAGGTAATAA